>CAAKHG010017751.1:0-11492 GCA_901007715.1 Dactylopterus volitans
TTTTTTGGGAACGATATATAAAAAGGACACCATCAACTGGCAGGCTTCCAGAAGATGGCAAATCAGCAGTGATGTGATTTAAAAAAAAAAAAAAAAAAAGGGGGAGGGGGCGGAGGGGGTCCCGGGTTCGGGATGAAACGAGGCACTGTGTAGTTTGGGCGGGGGAAAAAAACCCTTTTGAGCGCGGCGCTTGCGTCAAATACGGACTGTGTGATGTCATGCAGATAACGCCACGCGTCCGCGGGCTTTGATGATGATGATGCCACAAATAGGGTTACTCGTTTGCCCGTCGCCCGTCAAGCCAAAACAGTTTTCCAGAATCTCTCTCTCTCTCTCTCTCTCACAAGACCGGCATGAGAAAAAATAAGCTCCTTTGCACTAGCAAAGTTCACAAATTTAAAAAAAAAAAAAAAAAAAAAGGCTGGAGGAGAGTGGAACATGTCACCGTTTAAAACCGCCGCTTTGTTTTCAGGGCCACACCACACACACAAAACGCTCAATAGCCGGCGATGGGGCGACGGGTTCCCAAAAAAACTTTTTAAAGGATGCTAGCCGAGGCAAAACGGCCCCTTCTATTCCTGCTCGAAAAATAAAAATAAAAATAACAGCCGATTGCGGGGAGCCACCCAGGCTGATCATCACACACACACACAGCGGGGCCCATTCATTAAACACACGGGCGCCCTTTAAGCATGCACAACTCCACCACCTGAAATCGCTGCACAGCAAAACCCACCTTGACCCCCCCCCCCCCCCCTCCCTGAGAACTGGCACCCCTTTGGATCTCACACACACACACACACACACACACACACAAAAGAAATGCAGTCAACTCATCAGCATAATTAAACAGACAAGTGTCACCCCCGAACAAGATGGAGGAAGCCTGCCCTTGAGACAGCGGCGAGCGGACGCATCGCCGGTGCTGCCCCGGTTGAACGCCACCGAGAACACGCCGGCAGCCAGGGAGTGACGGCGCAGCGCGGCCGGGCGGCCACGTGACATCCGCCACACAAAGTGGAATAATCATGCATGATGATGTCACACACACACACACACACACACACACACACACACACGCACACACAGCAGCGGCAGCAGCAGCAGACCGGGATCAGTTGGCTTCCGGGTTGTAGACCGTCTGCTCTCATTACGGGAACCGGTGGCTGTAACATGCGCCAAAGAACCGTCTGTTCAACATGTTTTCTGTCTCTCTCTTTTTCTGTGTGTGTGTTATTGTTTTTGCTTTTACCACCACTAACTATTTGTAGGAAAATGACGAGTCATATACTTTCAGATAGTAAAAAAAAAAAAGCCGGAATGAGCCGAATTCACCGCAACCGGAGCGACTGTTTCCACATTTGCGCATTTGAGTGGAATTTCGAACGCATAAAAGCAAAAAGAGCCGGTGCATTATATAGATAAATACATGTTGTTGTTTTTTAAAAACTGTCTGAACAAAGTTGGAGGTGCAGCCGCCTGCAGGGGCTCCCCATGCGGCTCAATGCGGCTTCCTTGTGGGCGAGTGGAAGCCGAAAATCGACCCGGTAGTCGGGTCATCACGCTTAAATGTCAAGGTCCCTCGGACGGCGCACCGGACCGGTGACCCAGATACTCAAGCGTGGGTCCGAAGGACGCCAGGGATGTGGGGAGGGAGGGGAGCGGAGGCTGGGTGAGGGGGGAACGGGGGGGACGGACGCTGCCGTGGGACTCGGCAAGGAGCGACCGCCGAGCGGCGTGGAGCGGCTAAAGCTGCTAACGAGCACGCGCCGCTCACTAGTTTAAACTCTTACTTTAAATATATATATATATTTAAATAAACAAAAACAGTGAAAGAAGAATATAAAAGACGACATAAAATGAGCGCGGGGGCTGGGGTGGTGGGGGTGGTAATGACCCGCCGGAGCAACTCTGACCTCAGCAGCCGCCTTCCGTTACTACCCCCGCGCCGCCGCCGCCACCACCACCCTCCCTACCCTAGCCTCCCCCCCTCCCTCAGAGCAGAGAAAATAAATAAATAAAAAAATAAGACAGAGAAAAGAGTGAAACCCGGCGGAGGAGGTTAAGCTAGCTTATTTACCATGGATCAAACTCGTGGATGATGCTCTCAAACCGGATCACCGCGAAAAGTCTGGAGCTGAAGCCGGCCAGGCAGGCCAGGAAGAGAATGCTAAACGAGAGCAACGACTGCCACCCTGCCGGCTGTGTCAGTCCGCCGGAAAGGCCTCCTTTGCCCGCTCCTCCACCCGCGGCGCCGGCTCTGCTGTTGCCGTGCACCGAGCCCCCGGCGTTGGCGGCCGCTTTGTGCTTGCCGTCGCTGGCTGCATGGTGCTCCGCCATTTCTGCGTGCGGCGTCGCTCGGTCGGGTTAGCTAGAGCGCCCCTCCAGCCACGTTCCCGTATCTCCTTCCGCCCCGCGCTGTTGTAAAAAAAAAAAAAAAAAAAAAAAAAAAATCCCGGGAGTTGGCGCGAGGCTTTCCGTCGGTAACCCTGCCTCCTCGAGCCCTCCGTGTGTGCCTCCGCGGCTCGGTTTCTCTCCCTCGCTTTCCCTCCTTTTTCTTTTCCTTTTCTCGGGTTCGCCGTCGCCGCTTCCGCGAGAGAGAATCCGCTACGTCCCGCGGTGCCCGCTCCTGCGCCACATAACGAGTCCGCAACAGTCAATCCCTGACACGATTCAACACCGGCGGAGGGAGGCGGGACCGGCGCGAGGCGGGGGGCGGGCAGTCAGGAAGCCGCGGCGGCCTCTCACAAATCGACAGGTATGAGGAGGCGGGGCTCGGCGCGGCTCGGCCAGTCGGAGCGCAGCGGTGGGCGGACGGGCAGGCGGGCTCGCCAATGGGAGCGCTGCGAAATCGAGTTTTGTTTTTTTTTTGTTTTTTTTTGTTTTTTTTTGCTACTCATTGAAACAAGGATTATCCCTTGTTATATGAATTTGAGTCATGCTGGCGCCCAGTGTGCGTATATAGAGCCGCTATATGGCTGGAAGTTGGTTGCAATTGAATTGATTTTTAAGCAAAAAAAAAAAAAAAAGAATTGTGCAATAAGATCGAGACCCATAAGCGGAAACCAGCCCCACCACCACCACCACCACCACCACCACTCCTCCCAGCAGTCAAACACTATTGGCACCGGGGCAGGTGTGTGAAGATGAATGTTCCGTGCGAGTGCAATATTTCTGTTGCCCTTGGATGTTCTGGACTGGGTGATAGAGTGGTAATAAAGATTGATGCGTCTCATCATTATTATGTCCCCCAGCAAAGACAAGAACACAGCATTCATCATTCTCTTAAACTCCGGATGGACTTTCACAACTTCCCTGAAGCCCTGAAAGCTTATAACGGAATAACACAACACCCCCCTTTTTTCTTTTTTTTTTGGGAACATTTCTAATAAATGCTGATTTTTTTTTTTGATTGATTGTATGAATTCACTTTGCGCTTGCACTGTTTCATATAACCGTGAGATAGAGGCAGGCAGGATTATTGATTTATCCGAGATGTGATTCAGCGCCCAAAGGTGGAAGAGCAATAGTCTGACTGCCCTCCTCAGTGTAATATCACGGAGAGAAACCACTTTCTTCTTATGCAGCAAGTCAGCGGACACAACGTTGCCTCTGCCCTCTTCTTCTATGGTTTGGCCACGGCGCAGCTTTATTCGGCCCTGTTGCACTTCATCTCCCACGTATATGTCTCCCCTCAGAGCGGCGAACAATAAAAAAAACCCGCTGTGCTCCGAAGCAACATTGCACGCTCAGATGATTCATCCCCCCCGGCCCCCCCAATTCACGCAATCCATTGTTTCGCTTAAATTATGGAAACGATGCAACAGAAAAGCTGCGTTTGGGCCAGAGTGTCTCAATTTGCATTCGGCGCCATATGCAAATTCTGTGCGGTGGCTCTGTTTGTAGTGACTCCATCAGTCATAACATGACAGGATTACAACAAAAAAAAAGAAATGCCAGTGAATGCTGAGAGAACTATGAAAATTGCTATATTAACGCTAAAGAACTGCTCTGATGTCACCGTGTTGTGACATTTACGCGAGTATGCCAGCATTATCCGGGATCATATAGCTGGGCAAATATGCCATTATGATGCGATTGCGGGGGAAAAAGAGGAAAAAAAAAAAGCCTGGAAAAAAGAAAAAGCTTCGTATTTTGAAAATTTTAAACTGTGATAATTCAGAGGCCATTAAAGATATCAAAAAGCTGGATGGGATTTTAATAGTCTTGTGAACAGTTTAAAGTTTTAACGGGTTTTTTTTTAAATGTTAAATTAGGGCAAAGCGATTGGATCACAAAGTGGAGCGAATTTAAAGGGCTCTGCGGTCCTCTCATTCACTCGCTTTGTGATTTTGTTTTGCTGAAAGAAAAGCTTGACGTCTTAAAACGTCTTAGAAGGTAGCAGGGAAAACGGGAAGGGTCCCAAAAACGAGCTGAAGAGGGCCCGGCATTCCGAAGCGGTTCCTGCAGCAATGGCGGGACCGCGGGTAGAGCGGAGGCTCCTGGGCATCCCCCCCGGGGTGGGGGTGGGGGTGGGGGTGGGGGGCAGAGGCAGATGAAACGACGCGGCTTTGGAGAGCCCGATGAAAGGCAGATAATAATTGAGGGTAGAGAGGATGATTATGGAAGCTGATGGAGGTCATGATGGAGAGCGGAGTGGCAGACTTTTGAATTTGCGGAGCGGTCACAGAAACTTGGGTATCACACACACACACACACACACACACACACACACACACACACACACACATGCACACGTGCCTGGCACATGTACATTCAGGCCACGCCGCCGATGCAGCGGATGCGGCCAGTTGTGATTCCCGCGCACGAGCACGTGCATACCTATCGGAAATGTTTGCGTGTACGCCGGCGTGCGCACACACGCACACACACACACGCACGCACGCACGCACGCACGCACGCACACACACGCACAGCGCCTCAACCGCTCATCAAGGCCCGCTCATGGCGAACGCGCTCGCCCCTCCGCGCCGCTGCGAAAATTTTGAATACATGACCTTTGAGACAAATAGAGAATGCAGACTGTGAAGATTGCTTCAATCTCATCTATTGTCAAAAGGCCAAGCCCGGATGAAAGCCAGCCAAAACGGCTGCTGTTGCCAGGCAGGGCAGCTTTGGCTCTCCTCCGTCTCCAGAGGCGGGCAGACTTGAATCGTCGGGTTTTGCTTTGTGTTTGTTTTCTGTTTTTTCTTCTTCTTCTTCTTCTCCTTTGTTTTTGTTTTTTTGTTTTTTTTTTCCCACTTCCAAGAATACCGCAGGAGAGTCCAGTTGATGTGTTTGCACTCTCAGGCGTCCATTCTGCTCCAGCGAGCCAAAGACCGGCCGCGCAAAAGAGCTTAAGATGCCTGGCAGGGAGCGCTCTTTGCACCTTTCTGTCTTTGTTGTGGGTGCGTGTGCCGGGTTGGGGAGGGGGGTTGGAGCAGAAATGAGGCGCCATTACTGGTTGAAAGGGTTCTAATCACCGTCCCCCTACTTAATATGAGCAATTGAAAATGGTGCACCAATCGAAACCTGAGCGCCCCCCACCCCTCCACAGTTCTGCCTCACGGCATCTTCCAAGTCCGGCCCAACGCGTGTAAACCATACGCAAATTGCAGCAGAAACGAGTACCGCCGTCTGCTTTAGAGGAGCAGACCGCAATGTGAAGTGGGTCCGACAAGCTAGCGCATCAAACCGCCATCAGGCATCGGCAAACCCTGCAAGACGCAAAAAAAAACCCAAAAAAATGTGTTTGAGAATTATAATTGCACACCAATCAGCCATAACATTATGACCACCTGCCTGGCAGTGTGTAGGTCCCCCGGTCGGCCCATCGAGGCCCGGACTCCACTAGACCTCCGACGGCGTGCTGTGGTGTGTGGAACCAAGATGTCAGCGGCAGATCCTTTAAGTCCCGATTTGTTTGTCCCGCACATCCCACAGATGCTGGATCGGATTGAGATCTGGGGAACCTGGAGGCCGAGTCAACACCTTGAACTGGTTGTTGTGCTCCTCAAACGTTCCTGAAGCATCGTTGCTTTGTGGCAGGGAGCATTATCCTGCTGGAAGAGGCCGCTGCCATCAGGGAATACCGCTTCCATGAAAGGGGGGACATGGTCTGCTACAATGCTTAGGTAGCTGCTACGTGTCAGAGGAACATCCACATGGATGGCAGGACCCAAGGTTCCCCAGCAGAACATCGCCCAAAGCATCACACTGCCTCTGCCGGCTCACCTTCTTCCCATAGTGCATCCTGGTGCCATGTGTTCACCAAGTAGGCGACACACACACACACAGCCAATCACGTGATGGAAAACAAAACCTGATCCATCAGACGAGGGCCACCATCTTCTGTTGCTCCGTGGTCCAGTTCTGGTGCTCTGGTCCATTGTTGGTGCTTCCAGCAGTGGGCAGGGGTCAGCATGGGCACCCTGACTGGTCCGCAAGACGTTCCCTCGCTGCCCAATATATCCCGCCCACTGACAGGTGCCACGGTAACCAGATAATCAGTGCTATTCACGTCACCCGTCAGCGGTCACAGTGATATGGCTGGTGGGCGCCTGTTCATGCATCATCGATATCCGCTCAATCCCATCATGCACCTGGCCCATGGCAGCGGAGCACACAACCGCCTGTCCACGGCGGCGATCACACATCGTCAAACACGCACACACACACACACACACACACACACGCACACACACAGTAGCTCATGTGCAGTGTTTGATTCAGCAGCTGCGTCTCTCGCAAAGCCTCACACACACGCGCACACACACGCGCGCGCACACACACGCGCGGCCAGATCCGCTGCCAGGCTTTTATCGCCGTACTTGCTTTTGGCGTTATTGCTAAGTTATTATTGTCCTTGAATTCGCTTGGCATTACTCTTCGCTAATCGCTTGGCGCGCGCCATCGTCATCTACACGCACAGACTCGCAAAGGAAATGGCAGGTGGGGAGGGAGGGTTCGGGGGGAGCGGGGGAGGGGCTGTGCTCGTGCGTGCGTGTGTGTGTGTGTGTGTGTGCGCTCTTTCCCAAAACATGGTTAGAACCGAATGTTTGTTAATTTAGAGCTTAAAATGCTTTTCAGTCTCCAAAGGGCCTCTCTGTGCGGCTCGGCGTGGCGGGATGATTAGCCGATACCTGGGGACCTCTCCTGCGCCGACCAATCTGTGACAGAAATGAGGGGACCCCCCCTCAAGCGAAACCGCTCGGCGTCCCGATGAGGCGCGGCATCCGACCGTCGTGGACAATCAGTTTTTGCCGTGGAGTGGCGAGCAGATTCGGGGGGTCACGCCTCAACATGTGGCGGGAAAGAAATGACGCCCCCGCAAACTTTGTGGAAAGTTGCGCGCGGGGGAGGGGGGGGGGCGTTTCCACGGCGACGTGGTTTGTGCCAATGACGAGGAAGCGCGGCGGGTAAATGACCCGAGCCGGGTGCCCCGGCGGGTGCGCGGGGTCGTCAGTGACGCGCCATTTCACCCGCCGCGCCTCATTTCTCCGACCGTCGGCGGGGCTTAATCTGGTAGATGTGAGCATGGCCCGCTCAGTCCCGCCGTGACGCCACTTCCGGGGGGAGCTCGGCAATTTCGCCCGTCCACGCCGCCATGCGAGCGCGGACAAACATCTCGACGGCACCATCTTGGCCGTAAGACGCTTTTCATCCAGCTCGAGCAGGAAATGAACGCTTCCCCGTTTTTGCCATTAAAAAGTAAATTAAAAAAATAAATAAACGTCAGACTCTTGCGTCTTTCATTTTCGCCCAAACATCATAATTTTGGAAAAGCAGCAACGGCACAGTCGCAAGAAGCTTTTTAATTTCTATTCAGGCTTTTAATCACAATAATTTTTCCCCTAAAAACAAACAACTAGTGACAAATAGTGGGGGGGGAAAAACAAAAAAAACAAAAACAAGATCTGAACGCAAGACTGTGAGGTCGTCATTTTCTTTTCTGAGAAGAGAACCCCCCCCGCCCCCCCGATAGGAATCAACATGGAAACCCCCCCCCTCCCCGCTGCGGTTGGACCTTCCCCTTCATCAAGATTGATCCCGCTTAAAACGCCCGTGGCGATGCTCCACATCCTATTGGCAAGGGCGCTAATAAAAAAAGTTGATAAGGAACCCTCGATTGATAGAGCCAGAGAGAGAGAGGGGGTGGAGGGGTGGGTGGTGGTGAGGTGAAAGGGAGGGGGGGTTCAACTGTCAACTGTCTGCAGGCGAGAGACGTTCCACGCCAAAATGTTGGTTTGCATTTCCAGCTCCTCCCGACGTCTTCTCGGGGGAGCTTTGCCGCTCACATTTGAGACATGGCGGCATCGGAGGGGGAAAAGTTGCAACCTCGTGGAGGTGGGTTGGGGGGGTGTAGACGTGGGGGATGTCGCGTGTTGGAAATTGAAGTAACGCTTCCCAACCCCCCGGCTGCGACACTGCTTCCGCGGCGAAACGCCCTCGGCCAGGCCGTCGCGCCCGCGCCCAATCGATTTTGAGCTGAACAGGCCTCTCCGAAGAAAGCGAGCGGCGATGACATGGCGGCGTCCGGCGGCGGGAGAGGGCGCCGAAGCCCTCACGTCCTCCGCCGGCAACACCGGATCGGCGGAATATCCCCCCGGCATTCGATCTCCGTCAAGGTCTTCGGTGGTGAAACTGCCGCCCCCCCCCCCCCTCCCCACCTCCCCAACCCACCTCCGAGACCGGTGCCGCCGCTCAAACCCTCGGCCTGCGGTCCATCACGGAACATCAAGTGGAGCAGGGCGGCCATCAGTAAATCATTCCCAAATGGGGAAAATTAACATGGAGCACAGATTAAAGGATATACCGAGCCAAATTAGTCGCGGGGGGCCGTCACCAGGCCATACAGAGGATGATTGATGCGGGGAATTACCAGGCCCGGCATCCCGCTGGCGGGGCGCCGCCGATCAAACCCTTCCAGCTTTTTTTTTTTGTCGGGGGAGACGGGGGAGTGTGAGGGGGGATTGCGGCGTGATTGCCAAGAACGGCGCCCCGTTAAATGTCAGCGAGCGACACCCTGGACGTCTGCGGCTCAATCGTCCGCCCTTGATAAGCGTCGGCTTGTTTTCTCCGCTTCTTCTTCTTCTTCTTCTTCAATCGCCCTCCCCTATCGAGCCGGGAACGTGATCACACACATGTCCGGGCACGCGGAAATTAAAAGCCATATCAAAGCCCAGCGGCTGGATGTCGGGGAGGACGGCAGGAACCTCGGCCGCTCACGCGTCCGCGGGCCTCGGCCGCCCGCCGCTCTCATCTGAACAGGCGCATCATCTGATGGACAACTGCCGCCAGCAACTGTGGCTCGGAGCTCCCCGGCTCTATCTATTTATGTCTTTTATACATATATATATCTTTTAAAGAGAGGCGCTCCTGCTGCAGCCACGGCCGCCGCCGGAGCCGCACGCCGAAAGGTTTGCCCCCCCCGCCAAATTATTTCGCTTGGGATTTCCTTTGTTGAAAGGAGCCGGCCCGGACGGATCAACGTGAACCCGCCGACGCCCGAGCGAGGCGAGGCGACGCCCGAGCGAGGAGCAATCTGTCTTCCTTGTCATGCTTCTCTTATTTATTTTTATTTATTTATTTATTTATTTTTTTTTGCCGGAGCTTAAAATATTGTTTATAGCCAGCAACCAACCGACGCATTCCTCAGCTGCCTCAATTGATGTCTGAAGCGTCGCCATGGCAACCAGCGCTCAGGAATGATAAGTGACTTTGGCAGGAGACCGTTTTTTTCTTATTTTATTTTATTTATTTTTTTTTATCCTTCTGGGTTGTTAAGGGCACCCAGAGGGTTGCGGGAGCGTTTGCCGTCGTTTCTGCGCCACCGGCCGGCGGCGGGCGAAGCGCCGCTGGGGCCGCTCGCTTCGAGAGGTCAGCGGGGGTCAGAAAAGTTTCACGCAGGTGCGGAGAGGGCTCGCGCTCGGGGAGGGGGGTGTGTGTGTGTGTGTGTGTGTGTGGGGGGGGTGACGGGAAGCCAAGGAATGGGGCGGATAAAGAGTGTTTAAGCGCCGCTCGCCGGCGGCAGCTGTTTAAAGGCAATTAGGCCCCACCAGGATGTGTAATGACTCGTGTTTGGCGACCGGTCGGCGCCTCACGTCGCGGCTCCCGGTAATGGAGAGACCTGCCACATCTTGAGCTCAGCCCCTTCATTTTCACAGTGCAGCGCCTCCATTTTTTGCGTGTGTGTGCGTGCGTGCGTGCGTGTGCTCTCCATCGCGGCGGCGATGTAAGCACAACCAGATCCTGCTGCCCTTCGGCGTCTCGGCCCGGCTCGCTGCCACCAGGCACAAATGACGTCTTTGTTTGCGGCGTCTAGCGGGGCGACTGCGCCCTCTTGTGGCGGAAGGGCAAAATGCAGGCGCTGCTGTGCCGCCGCCGCTGCTGCTGCTGCTTTGGTGGGCAGCCGCAAATACTGTGGTAAAGACAAAAGATTAGATGCCACCTGAGTATCTCAGAATAAAAGTAGTAATAATTTAATAATAATAATAATAATAAAGTAAAAAAAAAATGATTTGAATTCATCCAGTTGTTTTCCATCCTACCACAAACAACAGTGCCAAAGCCTGGGCTGAGTTGAATTGATTTCCAAGGTGCACAAACCTAAACTGGCATAACAGGATTAAACATAATAACGGGATTACTGTTGACTGACTGCATAAATCATTCACGTGTAACTGCATCACATCCGCCTGGGACCAAACTGCTGCCGCCACTGCCGCCGCAGTGAGATGCTAAACGCTTGTTTTGGACGTGCTACACGCGCGCTCCAATCAGCCATAACATTGTGACCACCTCATGTTCGCCATCCAATATAACGCAACAGTTGCAAGTTTTAGTGACCGTGTCAACGATCATTCAAATACGTCAGCAACTCTCAAAAAAATATATATGTCAGACATTTATATTGTCTGTATCCATAACGACATTCAGTGTGATAGTGGCCGTGCGGGGTGTTTATGGACAAAAATTATACACCTATCAGCCATAACTTTAAAAAAAACACACCGTAGATATAGTTTTATGTTGGAATTCCTATTGAATCTGCCCAAGAGAGGTGTTGATATATTTTAGTGATCGTTATTGTGACTGTATCCCCAATATTTTGTCACCCTAATGCATATGAGACGGCCGATCAAAATATTAGGGACACCTCTCACTATGTTCAAGCGCAGTTCAACAGCATCACAAATTACGGTTCCAATCAAATATGCTGCGTATATTCTGTGGTAAACATGCAGCGGTCAGACTGTAATGGCCGATCAGTGTACGATACGAGGGCGACATACCTTTAGTGGCCCTAAGAAAATTCAGGGGGCGTTTAGAGACGCTCGCTTGGAATAAAGAAAGAAAAAAAAATTAAACCTCCTGAACTTCTGCTTCAGGAAAAATCACATTATTTGATTCTAAAAAAAAAAAAAAAAAAAAAAAAAAACTGAGGACAAATGTTAATTCTGTTACTTCTGACGCCCCGGTGGTAATCCATT
>CAAKHG010017757.1:0-20403 GCA_901007715.1 Dactylopterus volitans
ATCTGCAACGTCAACACACACATGCTGAGCAAACAACTGCAGAGGCAACCGTAATGAAATGGAGAACTGATGGAGCACTATTAGTAAAACTTAATATCCCAACTGCTTTGTATGAGGCATGGTTAAAGACTGCAGAGAGAGAGAGCGCTTAGAAGCAAGCTGAGGTGGCAGCCCTGTGGTTTGTGATGACATCCAGGAAAATGCATGGTAAATACACTCTTACAAAAATGGATTTAATAATCAAATATTGTGAACAACAGTTTTTACAGTGCAGATACTCTCATACTAATGCATGAAGCAGAGCTGTGGTCTGTGTATCTAGAATTTGCTGCCGTTGTTATATATGGAGGAAAAACTATTGATTTAAGTTGCGCTTCAGCTCAGTTTAACTTACTTATAGATGTAAGCTTATGGGCTGCCTCTGACTTGGACTGAATGTACCACACTACACTGAACTTGTGTCACCTCCAAATAAGAGCTAAAATTAGCTTATTTGTTGACACAGAAGAGCACCAAAATTACGGGTCCAATATGTCGTGCTTCGAGACCAATTTGCTATATTGACAAACAACTGCTTTTGAAAAGGACCTTAACACAGATAAGTAGATAGTGCAATCTCCAGATCAATGTGCATGCAGCAGAGTTGCAGCTCTTGCAACAGTGCTTAATTCATGAGGTGCAGGAAAAGCAAACTTATGTCAAAAGAAAGTCTGGTATTTTCTCAGTTCAAATTACGAATGTTTATATAAATATATATATATATTTGGAAAGTAAATACTAAGATTTCTGAGCAACTCACACTAAAAGAATCCATGCATCAAGACTTTGAGCTCTTAAAAATACCTTCAGATATATGAGTCTCAGCATGTGAGAAAGCCGCCCCCTTTTTCTTGTGTTGGCTCCCTGGGATTCACATAAGGACAAAAAAAGAAGTACAGAATTCAAAAAAGCACGGTTGAGTGTGTCTCTTATTCAATATGCTGTCCAATCAAGCAGATAGAATCAAGAGGAAAAAGAAAATTAGCCTATTTACATACAGTATGTTGCACTTTTGCCTGCATGTCTTTTTGACAGGATGTGGATGACATTAGAGATGTATGGCACAATTATGGTTAGAGCTTCCAGTGTTTGTATTGTGTTTTTGATCATGTCAACAAACTTTTTATAACTCAGTGGTTATTTGTAATAGCCTTTGTAATAATAATAATAATTTGTAATAACACATATACATATACATAGTTATGCACTATGTATAAGTGCATAAACACACACACACACACACACACACACACATACACACAATCACATCTGCTGTGACGGTTCATACTGTTATCTTTGAATGGTTTATTAACTGCATCACACAGCAGCCTTGGCTCTGAGTGGACTAACACATCTCTAGTGGTTCATTTCATTTCTCTGTGTGAGAACAAATTTTTCCCACAAACTATCATAAGGATTCTACAGGTAAACCACCTCAGGACAGCACATTGACGATATGTATTGTATTTTTAATGCATAAAAGCATGATTCTGCTCTACCCTCAGAGGCACATTAATCTACAGAAATATTATAAATTGTAATTAGTATGTTTTCCTTTAATTTGACATGGAAAAAGACAACTGGATATGAGCAAAAAGGAAAACAGCTTTCACATCGGTGGGACAAGTGATAAAGTCAAAAAATGCCTCAGGCACATTTTCAATAAACAATGAAAAAACTAAAGAAATACTGGACCACGGGGTTGTGTTGTTTCCTTTGAAATATGAATGCAAATGTGCATTTTAATTAGCCGGTTCGTGCGGTGGATGAGGAGGCCTTCAGGCAGCACTCAGACCAGGGGCTTTAGAAAAAGTGGGCTGCACCATTTTGGGCAGCTACCTCTCACGCAGGCTGTTTATCTGTTGTTGCTATGCTACCATTAAAAGAGCCAGTCAAAGAGTGGTGTGTAACATGCACGAGCTGAACACCGCTCAGTTTTGAATGCTGAATGTTCTGTATTATAACTATACTGAATGCTCGTGAAGCAGGCAATCTACTCTCAGAAAGCAAGTTTAATTGGTGAATTGAAGTATGCAGAAAGAGATAAATCTGCCTGTAAACACTACATTTGGAGACAGTACAGCATTTCTGTGGAATTACATTGTACTAGTAATCTATAAATTCACAGCAGACACATACACACATTGTTCCCCTGCTGGTTCATTTTACATTTAATAGATAGAAAAACGGGAAGGATCCCAGCCTTTACCTTGCTAATTGCCCCCTAACAAACACACTGTTTGATCAGCGGTGCAATTCACAGAAGAAACTGCGACATAACTGTAATTTTGCACTTGTAAAAAAAATGGAAAGGCTTATTTGCTAACGTTATTGGATCTCCCAAGCGATACTTATGTATGATTACATTAATGACAGCCAAATATGCTAAGCTCATGATTTCAAAAGCTGAAAATTAGATGGACCCATATGTGAATGTCACCGTACCTCAGTAATGCCATTTTACATAAATGCCTGTTTATGTGTATCCATGCAAAAGATCCATACAAATCTGAAGCGTTTCTTGCTTTTTATTTGGAACCTGACTGTAATTTTAAATGTGATATGATCGGATGAGGCAATGATGACATTGCTTAGGATGGTAAATCAGCCCTTGGTGGCAGCAATGACACAAGCACTGGTCGCACACATGCTTTATGATGATAACAGGGTGACATTGGGGCCACAGCAACAGTGATCAATGGACATGGATAGTCATTGCTGTCCGTTTTCCCACACCAACTCACCATCCTCTGTCGGAGCATAGATGTTTAGATATAAACAGTCCTCGCTCTGATCTTGAATGTATGTGGCTACTGTGTCCAGGTTATAGGTGAACCATATGGGCATCATGATCTCTGGCACGGTGTTGTGGATGTTCTGAGGGCACACAGGCATGAAGTGGGTGGCATTCTTGATACCTGACCAAGAGGACGGCTGCTCTGGGGGCATGAAACGTTTCTCTCCCACTGGTGGGGCAGCATAGGGGACACCCAGGTACTGGTCAACAGGCCTGAGCACCTCACTGGGCACAGGAACCCTGAGACCTCGCAGTTTCCCAAACTGGGTGGTCACTGTTGGGTAGAATTTCTGGCTTGTTGCCTTGGTGAATGACCAGCAGGAACATAATATCCACCAAAGAAGAGCACAGTGGGTGATGGTTACAGTCCCTTGCTGATGGAGCAGGTGTGCAGGCAACAGATGGTCTCTAAATGTAGCCAGCCACATGGTCTGGGATAGACGGTGCCCTTGCACGACACAAATGCACACTGTAGCGTCCACTCAGTCCCTTTGCACTGACCCTGTCAGACAGACATCACTCACTGCGCCTTTGGCTCCGGTGGAAATCAAATCCAAATACACCTCAGCCAGGTATGGGCCGGCCCCGCTCCTGATTTTCATCGCAGTGCACACTGATCTGAAAAGAAGATGAACGGAAAAATAAGAGAATACAATATTTAATTAACCCTGCACACTTACTTGGTGAAAAATATTACCTTCCTGCTGTATGTTGTTATATAAGTGTAATCTCGGGATACATCCTGGGCATCTCTACAATGCTAATACGCTTTTAGGACATTCTGCTGCCCTGAAAGAGCAAATTTGTCTTTGTACATCACTGAATACTCATCTCTCTGTAGCAGTGGAGGAGGCAATGGGAGGTATTTGAAAAGACCATCTGTTTTGATGTTGGAGTGATGCAGCTAAAACATCTCAATATGAAAGGTGTTAAATTCTCCTAAAAAGCAAGCTAGTGAACAGTAAAAAAAAAAGACAAATCTTTTAATGTCACTCACTGGGGGATTAAAGGAACTTCACTTGATAGGAAATCTGTGGTTTGATTGTAACGTTTCAGTGTTTCCGAAACGGCAAATATTCTAAGGCCCTTTTTGAGTTTGACATCTGAGCAATGCCATCAAATGCTTACTTGAAGATGCGTAATGGCGGTGTTGAACATTCCCCGAACAAAACACATCTGATGAGACCACATAGGCACAGAACCTTCCCCATAAACCATTTTCAGGATAATTAAAAGACCTGAAGAAGGTTTATAGGCAGCAAAGGACCATTTGAGCTAAATATTAGAAGAGAGGGATCGTTTGATACTACTTTTTGGGAACTTCATTTGTTATAGACTGTGTTTGCTGCAGTGATTTTGTCTCCTCGACCAACTCAGTTCATTAAAAGGAAGGCACAAAGTTTGGGGGCGGGCTCTATTAAACTTTTACTACAATAAGAAATAGGATTAACTCTTAATTCCTTTTTGGCACCTTAGATGCTATTAGCACCCACATATCTGTAGGCAACGACACCATTTGCATTTGGGGTGGAATAGCCAATATTGCCATATTGACATCTGGGTGTATACCATGGCAGAGACCAGCGCTCATGCTATGCTAGTAGCATTTGGACACATGGGTGAAGATAGCCCTTCAGTGTTTCTGCCAAAGGTTTTTATAACGCGTGGTTAACGTTTATCCTGCATCAGAAAATTGAAAATAAAACTGAAACAGAAAATAATGGGGCAACAAAACCTAAAAACTATTCATCCACCACAAACTTCCACCCAAGTGGACTCTGCCCATCATGGAGAGGGGGGCAGCATGGCCAGGCACAACTAACAGCATAAATGCCACGTGGCTTTTCCCACCTGGGTGCAAAGAAACACTCCCCGATTTTGAATGCATCAGTAACCCGTGTGTTATTAGACTGCCTGATGCAGAGACACAAACGTTGGCCATGCATGCACCAAATCGTTCATCAGGGCCTCTGTGAGGAGATGAGTGATAACCAGTGTGTGGCGCGTGCTTCCGTGAGCCGAAGAATGCATGATCACCCATGGAGAACCAGAGACAGCCGAGTTTTGCCTCTTCCAATTAACTACTTGTAATCAAAACTGCTTCCCGTCTAAATCCTCATCGGCTCGGGTAGCAGTACGCATATATTGCTGGAGATCAGCCTCTCACTGGCTTGTCGATGAACAAAGCAAAAACAAGCTTGTTAACCTAATCAAATGTATCGACGAGCGCTGCCTCCAGCATTGTGAAAGACTGCTGCCGCACGGCTCTCTTTCCAACTGATAAACCTATTCATTAAGACAGGACACAATGTCTTCCTCCGAACATGAGGACCTAATCAGGCATGGATGTGGTGCGTTAGCTTTTTCCCCTCTCCATGTAACGCTTTGTATACGCTAGCAAAAAAAACAACAACAAAAAACACATAAATGCTGCACACTCTGTCTTTTACGGGTGCAGCGCATTCTCCTGTTCTGCACACCCTCATAGTTTGGTCATTTCAAAGAGAATTAGAGCGATATCAACCAAGTTCATTTGAAAAATATTGTTCCTCGTTGCCCTGGGCCAGCTTTGTCTGTATTAATTAACACTTATAAATGTTCCCTTTCGCCAAAAAAGACTTGTTCCGTCCCCTGTCTGTTATGTGACAATGATGTACTGCTCCACAGACATTAAAATTGAAAAGATAGAGATTTTTTTGTAGATCAGGGCACATCTTCGGGTTTGAAAGTGATAATAAATCATTTGGATTCCATTTAGAGGTAACAAAGAAATCCTCCGTGAGACATTATCAATCACGAAATTTGCAGATACAGACTGCACATGGGGCATCAGCAATCAGACTTGGTAGTTGTCTTGAGCTTGAAAAGCAGCTCTGCCAGTAAAAACTACTGCCGGGGATTCTGTAGATCAAAGGGATAATATGAATTCTTAAAATGAGCGGCATTTCCTTTTAAATTATACACACGTTCATGATATTGGTTTCAACAGATTTGCATTTTTAAGCCATCAGACTTCAAATCCAACTTAAGGTTGAACAGCCTGGAACACAGTCAAGGTAGCTTTTCATGACTCCTCGTGATGTACTTTCATTTTGTTTTACTGCAGACGGAGAGAGCTCGCTAGATGCCGCCTGCGTTTTCCAACTTGTGATCTGAGATGGGACAGATGTTGAAAAAAAAAAAAGCTTTATAGCTTTACACCAAATGGGCCATGTAATAAAAGTGAGCCATCGCTCAGCCGGTTTAATACACTGTAAGTTTTTTGGGGCAATTTATATTGACAGTCTGACAATAGAAAAGTTATAAACGCTGGGGTTAAAAAAAACAACAACAATTCTTTATTTCTAAAACATTCAGCAACTGATTGAAGTGCTCAAAAAAGGATTTAGACCCACAATATTTTATTCTAATGGACAAATTTGCCCCGAAGCAGATCGTTACGCATCGCAGTGGTGGTTGGAGCAGAGGTCCCGGGGGTTTACTGGGACCTTCCCAGTATAAATCACCACAACAGACCTGATTCCAGTCAAAGACATATTTACAATGACGACCAAAATCATGTTTCATTCTCGCCATTATGATCTCTACACCTGCATCATTGACAGCCACACAATTCAACACGGATTCACCACTAATAAAAAAAACATCTCTGGGAGGACATCTTATTGATTGGGTTCTGGCATTCTGGGGGCCCTTGTCATGAAAACATGAGAAGCGCCTCTGTGTCAGACACCAGCACCGGGTTCCCGATGCCCTTGTAATTTGACTGGTGTGGCTCAAACCCGATTAGTGAACCCCCCACACCCCCACACTCCCCCCTCATACCACCACCACCACCACCACCACCTCATTCCCCTAATTTAGCAGAGCAATAGAGAGCATGAGGGATTGATGCACAGAATAATGCTTCATAGAAAAGCCAGGTAGCACTCCACCTAATGATCATTGCTTTAGAAATTAGTGCAATGATCCAGACCCGGAGAGGAAGAGGCAAAAAAAAAAAAGAAAAAAAGAAAAAAGAAAAAAAAAAGCCACAGCCCAGATAGCATCGGAAAACTGCTCTATTGTGTGCGCGTACGTGCGTGCGCGCGTATGTGTGTGAGCGTGTGCGCCTCACGTTGTGATGGGAAGCTTATTTTAATCTAGGTCCTGGACGGTGTGATACTGGGACAAAATGGGGAAGAGGAGGGAGAAGAGAAGAAAAAAAAAAATTGACGAGCCAATTCATGCTCCGTCCACTGCGATCTACCTTTGAGCAATAGCTGTGGGATGAAAGCTCAGATTACAGTGATCAATTTGGAGGAAAAAAAAAGATACAAAAAAAATCATTCCACGGGAAAAAAAACAAACAAAACAACAACAACAGAACCATTAACTCACCTGCTTTCACAGAAGCTGATAGGCGCTCCATCTCCAGATTTCCCCCCATAGCATGCCCCGCAGTTTTTGCAATGTAAGGCGACGGGAGTGTGCGTGAAATATCTCCTCGGGATCAGTATGAAACACACGGATCTTCACTCATGTGCCCTGCTTTACACAGCCTGCGTGCTTTGCGCATTCACGACGCCAAGGTCAGGAGCGCCAACGGTTTTAATGGAGCGCCCACCAAAGAGATCTCTCTACGGCGCCCACTGCCAGCGCGTTACTAGGCAACCACCGGGATACGCCAGTGCATTAAATTCACCCTCTAACAACGGACACAAAAAAAAAGAGAAAAGAAAAAAAAGAAAAAAAAATCCTTATTTAGAAACCTCCAACTATCCACCTCACCGTCGGACGGCACTCACGTACTCACACACACACACACACACACACACGCGACACACACGTTGCGTTCGGGCAAAACGCACCCATCGATGAGCAGCTACACACAAGCGGATCTATTCTAGCAGCCCGCAGATAGTTGGAGGATTACATTTAATACGCATAAGGCTTTTGGCGAAATTTGTGACAATCATTGCAAATTGAGGAAAACACCAGAGAGAGAGAGAGAGAGAGAGAGAGACAGAGAGAGAGAGAGAGACAGAGAGAGATAGAGAGAGACAGAGAGAGAGAGAGAGAGAGAGAGAGAGAGAGAGAGAGAGAGAGAGAGAGAGAGAGAGAGAGAGAAAAAGAAAGGGAGAGAGAGGGAGAGAGAGAGAGAGAGAGAGAGAGAGAGAGAGAGAGAGAGAGACAGAGAGAGATAGAGAGAGACAGAGAGAGATAGAGAGAGAGAAAGAGAGAGAGAGAGAGAGAGAGAGAGAGAGAGAGAGAGAAAGGCAAACTGTCTTCCAGTGTTTTCTCATTAGATTTGTAATATTTTTTCAATTTAAATTCCTAATGGAGTCATCTCCCCGTGGCTAAGTGAAAAGAAATATATTAATTTTACTAATCAAAGTGCTGTGCTCGCATCAGTATGGGAATTACTGTATCTCCGAAAGGACACGCATTAAAGAAGAAGAAGAAGAAGAAGAAAAAACCTAAAATTAAAAATGCGATGTTAAAAGAGCCATGCAAATTAATAACAGCCCTGAGCCACCAGGCTTCACTCTTGGTTAACGAGCAGACTGTGTGGAAAAAATAAATAAATTCCTATTTAGCTAACAGCTGTGAGATAACATGACCATTAGTTCGAGACAGGAAATTGAAAGTTACCTCATAATGAAATGCTTCCTCTACTGTACTGGAAACCATTGGAATTATTGTGTTAGTTCTGGTGCTTTTCGGAGTCACGTCCTTATGGCTCCTGTAAATTCATCTGCCGGCATGCTTGTGTTCATATATAATTAATCCTCATATGGGACCCCCGCACCCTATCCTGCATTAGTTTAGTGTTGTATGGACGGAATCCGCTTTGATCACATGCTGAAATCCACCAACATATACAATATTATACAAAAAATATGGAGAGTAGCTGATGGAGAAAACATAGAGACTATAACCTCCCAGGCCCACATTCACTACCAGTTCTATCAGGGGCTATATATATTTTTTTTTTCACTTTATTAATATTACCCTAGTGGGATGTGAAAACTCAGACAAGTACATTTTCAAGGGATGGTATTTTAATTAAAGATCCAATTTCCACTCCAGATATTTGCAGTTATGAAAAGTTGCTCCACACTGAGTGTGGGCTGAATCAGCTTGATTAAGAGGTAAAGATGAAGCAGCTTTCCGTAGCCACGGGTGTGTGCCATGTCCTTCAGTAATATTAAAAATATTTGCTTTCATGTGAGTAAAGCCGCATATTGCTGCTTACTGTGCTGCCAGCCTGCAGTCCTCAGCATACCTCATAAAATATGAAGTCCTGTATGTTAAGCATGAAAGCTATTGTCGACAGAGGACTGTTGCCATGGCGCCACAGGCATCAAAAGACATATTCATTTCAGTGTGTCACGCGCCATATTCCCTAATTTCTGTATATATTCTGGTCCATGCCCCATTAACCCGAGTGTGATCAGCAAATGAAAAGCCCAAGCAGTGCATCCAAGTTGCTCCAAGACAATGTTCCAACTTTTTTTTTTTTTTTTTTTTTTTTTTTTTTTGGCAGAAGCTATTAGCACACATGCAGCCAGAATTACTATTTGCACCTGGACTGGAATTGCTAATATAATATTTTCACCCAAATGCACAGCATGGCAGAGATAAGTGCCCAGATGCCTGAGCCAACAATGCTATTTGCACCCAGACAAATGGGAGAAGAATGCCCTGGAGGAATCCTGCCAGAAAGTTTTACTTGGTCAGCCAGAAAGACTTTCTCACACTTGGTTAATCTTGTGAAATGGTCCATTTTAAATCGAAAACCATGACCTTTTCCTAAACTTAACCAGGGGGTTTCATTGCAGTGACCTAACAAAATTGTGAGAGACAGCTGAAAATCATTTAAAAAAAAGAAACGTGAAAATAATAACTCAACAATATAGCAACAAGCTTATTTGAATTGGAAACCCTCCCTCCTGAATGTTATGTGTTTAATCTAATTATCTACAAAAACGCGGCTCTCTGAACGGACTTTATTGCTCTTTCATCACATCTCAAAATCATGATTTCTTTCTAACCAGTTGTTTTTTAGATTTACAGATTAACTATAGTGTAAAGCCATCAATGAACAAATATCTACATTCTTTGTACATATGGTTTTAGCCGAACTGAACGGCTTCTCCAAATAGACACCCAAGTCCTCCATGTCTGACCGGGCCCATGTTTGCATGCCTGGGCCATGAGCTCCCATGCAGGCCTGGCTCAAAGAGGGAGCTTCGGTGGGGCAAATTCATGCGTGGGAGCAGTTTGGCGAGACCAGAGAAGGCCTTTCAATTGGCCACTAACAGGTTCCAGAAAACTGTTGGATGGGTTGGAGTCTGGGCTGTTTTCAGCAGTGGTAGATAAATGCTGCGCTTTGCTCCGCTGAGAGGTTTATCCAGCTGGGAGGAGATCCTGGGTCAGACGCGGAATACAATGAAGAGATTACCTATTGAGGGAACTCCTTCGGATACCCCAGGAGAAGCTACAGGATTTGGCTCGGGAGAAAGAAATTTGGCTACCCTGGTGCTCTCGCTGGAGCCGAATCAATTCATTGACATCTTTTGGTGAAATATCATACAAATGTTATTTTTTAGTTTCAAGCGCTGTCGGCGGCAAACATTCACATTTGCGCCGCCCAGGTGTCCTACAAGGACTCTTGTCTGCACCACGATTTAACACGCTTACAGATAACAGTTTTTGTCACATTGTTTTTTTGGATTCTTTGTTTCCTTTCCAATCCTTGTTTTCCTGGGCTTTGTTCTTCAGAATCTATTGCAGCGTCTGCCAAAAACTGAGAGGATGCAATACCAGCATGACCAAATAATGCACATCACTCCCACCGTTCTCCTCAAACAACCATTTAACTATATAATGGATATTATAAAAGATCCACGGTCTGTGAAAAAGGCTCTTTTTTTCTCTGCAATATACTGTTAATGTACATTTTTGTCATGTTTGAAGTATTTACTTACTTACCTACTTCTCTTTAGTTATTTTATATACTGTCGTTTTGTAAGGTTGTATTTCTTTGTAAATGTATAAATGACTCAAACTAAGACATCTCCCTGTTCCTTGAATACACCATAGAATGAGTAGATTAGATTTTATGAAACTTTAATGAACCCCAGAGGAAAGTGGGTCATGCAGCTGTAGAAGGGATGATATACTGTGGGGAAGACAGGTGCAAACAGAAACACCTGCTTAAGATACGAGAGGAAAATAACACAGTCCAGTGAATATAGCCTACTGAGTGTTTAAAAATACTGCCAATTGCATAACAAGCGATGGCGAGTGTGTGTTCTAGGCTCATAGATTTAGAACACATAGCCAAGGATGTAATTATGCATCTCCGCATATGGAGAATAAATAGGGATATGTCAAAAATATGCAAATGTTTAATGTGAATAATTTATACTAATATATTTATATCATCTGGATTTAGAATTTATGTATGCACCTCATCCAAGATATTTAGTTGAATAACCAACTGTCAGTAAAGCATCCAGGGCTGTTCTTATTTGCAACCCTGTGCTCCTCTCTGCGCAGGACTGGAGATCTCATGCACAAATACACTCGCCAACCACTTTATCAGGACCTTTTATTACCTAGTAACAGGTTTTCTGCTGCTGTAGCCCGTCTGCTTCAAGGTTTGACGTCTTGTGGGTTCAGTGATGCTCTTCTACATACCTCAACTGCAACGAGTGTTTAAGTGAAGCAGTTGCTGGAAGCAGTCTGGACATTCTCCTCTGACCCCACCGAGTCATTTTCCTCTGACAGAACTGCCGCTTCTTCTTCTCTTTCTCGGACCATCCTCTTAGAGATGCTTGTGTGTGGAAAATCCCAGTAGATCAGCAGTTGTTGAAATACTCAGATCAGCACGTCTGGCACCAGCCACCATGCCACGTTCCAAGTCACGTAAATCACTTTTCTTCCCTATTGTGATGCTCGGGTGGAACTTCCGCGGATTGTCTTGACCATGTCTAAATATATCAGGTTGCTGCCTCGTGATTGGCTGATTAGATATTTGCCTTAACAAGCAGTTAAACAGGTGTACCTAATAAAGCAACTGCGAGTCAGACACCTTTGGCTGTTCTTGAGAGGAGGGAGCCCCAGGCAAGGAGGAAGGGCTTAGTTAATAACATCATTAAGTGCATTTTAACAGAGCCTCTTTTTCATTAATCATCACAATGATATCTCTGCCTGAGTGAAAATACCTCATGGAATAACCCTTAAGAGGAACAAAGTGGTGCAGACCCGATAATTAATCTCACATATAAATACATATCATGTGAATACTCTAATGCTCCAGACGCAGCGTTGCCTGCAGTAAAGGGTTTGAGCAGGTATATGAATACATTTTCACATGCTGCGTTTTGTTGTTGCCGTTGCGATTTCACAGCCAGTTATAATTGTCGATTTCACAGGCTGTGTAATTTCCCCCTGCCCCTACATGTTTGATTAAGACTCCCTGCGGGACTAATGACCCCTTCCACATCACAGGCGTCCTGCTATATAATACCCCATGTGTCAATCAAGCTGACACGTTCCAGCCACGTTCAACAAAATATAATGTGCCCTTTATTTACCATTGAATGTAATAAGCCCTGAGTCAAGTCTGTCAGGGGTGCTAATACCGAGCTATTGCACAAGATCCGTCCCGGGTAAACTCAAATTGAATACTAAGAATTGTGCTGCTGCTGATGCAGGGATCTGTGGTGGAGAGAGGCAGTAAGGGTTGGTAAGTGTATCCTGCAAGACTGTACTCAGGAAATAATACCCCAAAGGCTTGTAGGTTCCTTCCACATTCCCGTGATGCACTGCGCCAATTGTGTATTTTGTGTTATGTTCATAAATAGGGGATTCGCTTGGGTTGCGGTGGTTACCACAGTCGTTTGGTATCTAAATGACGCGTAAGCTTAAGCGTCAAAAGTTGGCTAAGAGCCGTAGATAAGTGGCGCAGCTCCTGCGGAAGTTGCCGGCGCGAAACCGTAACTAGGGCAACAACGTACGACTTACGCGGCGGGAGAGTAAACAGTGTAGCGTTGTGGCTGCGTCTAACGTGTTCCTTCGAGGTTTTTTTTCGCTGTCGCAGTCTCAGTACACGCTCAGCATGTCGAGTAACAACTTCGAGACAGGCAAGCTTATCAAGCCGAGCGACCTCACCTCATCGTCGGCTTCTAGTAAGTCGTTCTTCCCCTGTGGTGGTTTGGCGAAGCCCTTGTTTGCTAGCAGCTACGTTACCGGCGTGCGGGGTAACATGTTTGCAGCGGCTTTGCTAGTTTTTGCGTCAGTTTGCTAATGAGTTAATGACTTTGCATCAGTCATATCACAGACATTACACATTGCAAACATTTCACAGGGCTACTTATGTCACGCAGGGGTGTCAAACTCCCGCTAGTGCATCGAGCATCCACGCTAATCTCAAGTGGTAAAACCCAATACCCAACAAATAACGATAAATACCTCCAGAATGTTCCCTTTCTTATAGTGCACGGAAGTATGAACATTTTATATAACAGATCATGAAACCCCTGAGATGTTTACAGTGCAATTTAAGGAATATAGTGCCGCTGATTTTTTTTTTTCAAAATAGATCACTATGATCACTAAAAAAATAACAAAAGACCTTTATTTGTATTTTAGAACTTCACTTCATCTCGCCAGCTCAGATGAAGATCTAGAAACTCTAGAAACTTTTTCATGCAGCTCCACTCCAGAGGTGTAAAGCTGGCATCACCGCATACTGAATAAAAAAGTACGATTATAAAAAACGGTTATAATCAGCAGCTTCAGTGATACTGGAAGCTGCCAGAATTACATCTGCCGGTATTACCGACGCTGCTGATTATAACTGTTTTGCCAATCTGAGAACCCCCGGCCCCATCTAATGCATACATACAAATGCACATATGTTATGTTGTACAGGGAAGATGCAGGACGTCCTGGTGCCCCCATCGCATTTTGCAAGTGGTCAGCCTTCTGGTGTGCCAACGGGCGTCAACACTCCCGGAACGTTGCCATCTGTCCCCTGGCTAACATCAGCCCCATTGAAGGATCTCAGTCCCGCCAGTCAATGTCCGGCTGTCACTCAGGCCAACCAAGAGATGAGCAAGGAGAATCACAGGATCAGGATCTTACTCGAAGACAGCCCAAGAGGAAGGACTCCAGTCGATCAGCAATCAGATTTTAGAGCACGGTACTACTCTCTAATATGGCTCACAGAAATATCATTGTCAGACGGGCCTGTGTTGGGCACAATTAACAATCCACTTCCCCAGTAGCAGATCTACTGAGCAAAGTGAGAGGTGGTCCAGACGGGACTCCGAATGGCGTCAGGAGGCACTAAGGCAAATGGCCATGGCTGAGAGATTGAAGGGGCAGGTGGAGGCCCTGAAGGAGACTTCAGCACGATACAGGGAGGAGATGAGAGACAAAGACAGCAGGTGAGGGACATGCGTGTGTGGCAAAGCTGTGGTTGTTTGCACTTCACCTGAAGGTGTTTGTCAATCAAACCATTTTGTAGCTGTCTCTGATATCCTCTGGGTAATTAGACACTTTGGGCATTGCCCATGAATACTTTTAGACGAGCTTAACATGGCGTAATCCTTGCACAACAGACAGAATCATGATTTGGAGGCTATGCATGAAGAGCTCTGTAAGGCGAAGACGGAACTCATCCAAATCCGGGAGGAGCTCACTCACAGCATCAAGCAGAAGGAGACAATAAGCTCACAGGTAATGCTGTTTACAGACCAAACATTTCATTTTGACATCAATGTTGCCCACGAGCTCCTGGGATATACTGAACATTTTGTGACTCATTTCGTTCTGCAGCCTATATTTTTAACACAAGACTCGTAGCTCATCGTAATGGCTCACAGTTACCAAACAATCCTATAAAAGAAATCAGCTTGACATGATTGCGTCGACGCACTGTAGGTAGACTTGTTTATGCCAACAGTTTCCCGTTTAGCTCAAGATCACTTGTTTCCTGCAGCTTGAAAGCCTAAAGAGAGAGTCTGGGGAGGAGATTGCAAAGATGAGGGGAGATGTAGAGAGAAGCAAAGAGGAGGCTCGGGAGCTAACACAGAAGGCTGAGATGGGCTGGCTGCAGGCTGAGGAGGCCAAAATGCAGATTTCTAGGCTGTCGGCACAACTAGGGGAAATGCAGAAGGAGCAGGAGGTCGAGGTATGTGGATAAAGCCGTGCAAATCGATGCCATGCTGAGTGGAATGCACGGTTATGCACGGTGATGCAGCAATTTGAGTGACCTCTGTTCCAGCTAATTGTCCTGCTGCTAGATCTCCTCATCAGTGACTACCCACCTGACTGAAATGAAGATTTCCCCCTGTAATGCATTTCTCTTTTTATTTGCAGCTGGAACAGTTGAAGGCTTCCCACTCCACAGAGTTGGGTGCGGCGGCTAAATCAAGCAGTGAACTGCGGAAAAGACTCGAATCGACGACCTCAGAAGTGCTGCAGCTGAAGAGCATTCTGACAGAGGTATCTGCAGAGAGAGATGGGCTGAAAGAACAATTAAGGTGCCATATTCAATCTAAAACCAAAGAAAGCTAAGCATCTATTTCACTTTGTAGTCAGTTGCGGAGATTTATACTGTTTCACGTGTGTTATTTCTCAGCAAAATGGGACAGGCTTTTGAGACACAATCTGCAACCCTGCACAGCCTCAGAAATTACATCGGCCAGCTCGTTCCGGAAAAAGAAGAGAAAGAACAGCTAAATGAAGCTATTGAGGTGGAGACGATGCAAACAGTATTCATCACAAACCAGCCTACTGTAAAG
Organism: Dactylopterus volitans; assembly: GCA_901007715.1. Classification (NCBI taxonomy): domain Eukaryota; kingdom Metazoa; phylum Chordata; class Actinopteri; order Syngnathiformes; family Dactylopteridae; genus Dactylopterus; species Dactylopterus volitans. The sequence goes on from CAAKHG010017757.1 coordinate 15,640, forward strand.
TAGTGGATTTCAGTTGATTGAAAAAGTAACTGTGGGGCAAACTAGTGCTACGTTTGTAAATTAACATGCACGTTATGATATTCCAGAGACTGAGCAAGGAGAAAGCAGCTCTTCAGAGAACCACAGAGCTTTTGACCGTCAGACTCAACTCTGCGAACGAGATACTCAGCCTCCAAGAGGAGAAAATGTTGCAGGTGAGCTTGCATTCTCTTTTTTTTTTAGATTCACACAGCAAATACAATCAACAGCAACAACATATGGATGTTAAACCTCCGACTACTCCTGTAAAATTTGCGTGTAAATATGTACCCCAGGCTACCCAAACTGAAGTGAAAGCTTTTCTTGAACTATTTCCATACACGGTGTTGTTCTCTTTTGTAAGGCAGAATTTTTGTTTTGTCCCTTCAGTCAGAATAACCGTAAGTACTGAGTACTAGTATTGACTATTTCTTAGTATAGTATAGTATACTATTGTAATACATTTAAACACAATTAATTCAAACAGACTTGTCGATGATATGCTGCGTGTTTGTAATTTATTAGCTCTACAACATAATAGTAAAATCATATTTATCGTTGCCTAAGTTTAGAGGTTGACAGAAATGCCACAGACAATGAATATTTTAAACGTGTTTTTCCAAGGTTATGTTGGTGGTTTTTGAAAATAGAATTTTCTAGACTCCAAAGAATCCTTTGTTCAAAGTAACCGAAGCATAAATACATTAAAATGCTTTTTTTTTCCCCCCGATGCGTGGTCCCACTGATGGCCAAGGGGTCAATAAACTGTCAGCAAGCCAGCCTTTCAGCTCACAGCTCGTGTCCAGCAAATGAATGGCGTTTCTTTGCCGCCGTCCGCTCATGCAAGCCGAGGCTGACAGCACATTATGAGCTGCGCCGCTGCTTTATGTTGAAATAGCTGTGCCTGAGCCATTCTGCCAAATAGCCACTTATGGTTGTGTGTCACTGGCTTCAAGCTGGAAAGTTTTCAAGAGACGATAAAAGCCGATTAAAACCACTTGTGTCATGACAACATTCAGTGGCCGCCATTTCCCAAAACAAACCGCGAGGTTTTAAGCATGATAATGAAACGGCTCCACACAAGCCTGCGCAGCCCTGCAGATTCAGTCGGCTGAACACGAGTTGTGCTCCATCGATATGTCCTGGATATAAAGGTTGTCTCTGCTGTATTTGACTGAACGTTTTTCTTTAACCTTTACATCACATTGGGGTTTTCAATTAGGTAAATGTGGAGTGACCTTGCAGAAAGTTGAATGCAGCTTGAGATGGGTGATCCAGTAAATGGGGCGTATTCTAGGATAGGGCTTTTTTTTAGAAATACTCTTAATCAAAAGGAAAAAATGACGATCATTTATCGATTGAATTGTGAATTCTTTTTATAGTAAAATTACCTATGGTAGAAAATACTTAAGAAAATGTGATATTCCTAAAATGATCATGTAGAAATAATATAGACCAACAGCAATCCTTTTTAAGCAATCGAGTTAAAGTTGAACAGTTAAACTGTTAAACAATAAACAAAATTAAAAAATTCTCTGCGGCTCGTAAAGGCAGCAGCGGCTGACCAGAGACCTGTGAACAAGAAAACTGTGTTACTGTTGTAAACATTATTTAGCCTCAATTCCCCCCCAAAATCGGTTATATCAAATGATATGTTAATTAGAAATATTTATTACTCAGGGCTGAGTTTTTTTTCCGCCCAAGATGTAACTTGAATTAATCCTAATGGCAAATAGCACAAGTGACTCACATAAAGGTGGTGACTCTGGAGTAACGCCAGCCTGCTGATTGTTGTTGAGGAAGATGAGCATGTCAACATGGCCACCACAACCCACTTAGTGTTTTTAGATGCTTGTGGAAAGAACAGCACTCACCGTTTTAAATACAGGTGACATGCTGTGGAAAATGGGAAGGTTAGTTTGTGAGCAGTAATTACCTGGGCTCCTATTAAGCATTTGCCGAAGTTGTCTGTGGCTCTACCGCATGTGCTGTGTTCATTTTTTTCCAAACCAGACCTCAAGAGACCCCCTTATGAAGAATGGATCCGAAAGCCACAATGTGCTTCAACTCTGGAGAGACAAAGTGTTCAAGCTGTGTGTGCAGCTCCGCTCAAAGGACATTGAGCTACGAGGCGAGAGAGAGAAACTTCTTTCAAAAGTATGAAAACACTCATCCTGAGAAACATGAAAATGGATTCTCAAAAACATGGGTTTTGGTTAACAGCCATGGGGTAGCGTTTGCACCACGAGAATCAGAAGAGAGAAATTTTAATCCAGATCCAGTGGTTTCAGAACATTCACAATAGGTGAACAGATACACATGAAGTACACTCACTGCTCACTTTATCAGGTACACCTGTGCAACAGCTGGTTCACACAAATATCATATCAGCCAATCAAATGGCAGCAGCTCAGTACATTCAGGCATGTTGGCATGGTCAAGGAGATCTGCTGCAGTCCAAATTGAGCATCACAATGGGAAAAGAAAGGCGATTTAAGTGACTTTGAACATGCCATGATTGTTGGTGGCTGTTTCAGCCACTGCTGATCTGCTGGGGTTTCACTCACAACCGTCTCAAGGGTTTGCAGAGGATGGTCAGCAGCAGTTCTTGGGTGAAAATGCCTTGTTGGTGCTTAAGGAGGCCAGAGGAGAATGGCCAGACTGGTTGAAGCTGGTTGAAAAGCAACAAGTTACTAAACTAGCCATTCGTGTCTGCAGAAGAGCATCTCTGAGCGCACAAGGTGTTGGACCCTGAAGCAGATAAAGCTGCTACAGCTCCAGAAGACCATTATTATGTACACCTTGCCAGCAAGTAAAATGGCCATTGAGTTTAAGTGAAGCAGTCGCAGCAGTCACAAGTAATCATACACACAAAGAGGATTGTTGCTGCACCCATAATTTGGCATTAAAGTGCCAAAGGACAGATTAAAGCCAGCACACGCACATATAGCGTTATCTTCATGAAGTCACTCTGTCCATACTCAATTAGTACACCAGCCTTTGGCCTTTATAGACTCATGTTAGTGTTTAAAATACAGTAAAAAATCATGTCAAGTGTTTTGGAAGTTTAATGCGTGCTGTCTTGCTGTTGTTTTTGCCTTAGGTCAGATGCATTGAGCAGCTTCTCCAGCAAGAGAAGCACCAGGCTAGCGTGCTTCAGCACAGTCTCGATGCCCGGAGCGCTGAGCTGAACCTGGAGAAAGTGGAAAAGGAGGTTAGCACCGGAGGACGCGGTGTGATTTACGTGGCTGTCTGAAATTTTGATGATGCACAGTAACTTTTGAGGCCGCTTAGGAAAGTAATAAACGCGTGCACATTGTTACCAGAGTGGATGATGCTGACTATATGATAACTTTTATGAGCTTCCTGTGTCTGGTTTGAGGTAGAGCTCTTATGAATAGCAGCTTAGAATTGGAATTTGAATAACATAATGTAGGGATGTGTGATATATATAATTTTATTATCCCTCTTCGCAGTCATTGAAACAGGACTTGGCCCAGGCTCATAAGGAGAACCTGCAACTGAAGTCACAGAGCCATAAAGCAGAGGCTGAACTCAAAACCCTAGCACAAGCTGCGCAAAGGTGAAACAATGTAAATCCGAAACGTGTTGATGAACTAGACAAATGAAAAGCAAAATCACTGCTCTTGTCAACGCGTCATGACAGTGAGTGGTGTGCTTACTTTGTTGTCCCTCCCAGGTTCAGCTTGGCATTTGAAGGCAAAATGGCGGAAGTAGATGCAGCTCAAGGAAAGCTCAACGCTTCTACCCTAAGGCTGACGTTTGCCAAAAGACGAGTGGAGATGATCCAAGGTGCAGCCGATCGGCTGATTTCAGCACGGGAGTTTGAATTGCATATATCCGATAAATGAAATGCGTCATGATGCTTTTTACAGGTTTGATCATGAGAAAGGAGGCTCTACAGAATGCGAAGCAGGCCAGTAAATGGGCAGAGCAAGCTACTGCCAGGTATGATGATTAATCGGATTTACATGATGAATGCACCTGATTTTTACACAGTGTGGAAACAAGAAAGCCTATAATAAGAGGTTTATATATTTTGACAAAGAGCACCCTAAGTATTCAGTGTATAACATGAAAAAGGAGAGTCAAGCATCGCTTTGTGTTTTTTTTGTAGCCGCGACCAGCAGATGTGTACCTTATTCATCCATGGCTGAATCGTCATTTACTATTGACTTTGCGCATTCATTCAATAGTTTCAGCCCTGTTCAGTCAACTGTAATTATAACATGAATTTTTAGTGTCCAAATGCTTTAAAAATGTAATATATAAGCTGCCAAACATTATTATCAGTCTCAGTTTTGTGAGGTAGGATAAAAACTGGACATAATGACTGGCATCAATTTTGCCAAAAAATCTTTAATATAACTTGTGATATGTGGCCACTATGTCGGAGTTAGTCAATATTTAGAAAGTCAGGTTTGTCAGTTGCTAGGTTTCTTGCTTGACTTTTAGCACCTTTGTTTAAGCGGCTATCTTGTATTTGTTTCCCGGCACCATCAGGAACCTCCAGACAGAACACAGTCTGGTGTGTGAAGAGAGAGACAAACTCACGCAGGAGCTCAAAAGAACCCCGGAGCTCATCGGGAAAGCTTTGGCTGATTTGCAAGAGCAGTGTGAGCACACACACACACACACACACACACACACACACACACACACACACACACACACACACACACACACACACACACACACACACACACACACACACACACACACACA
>CAAKHG010017758.1:13387-24941 GCA_901007715.1 Dactylopterus volitans
ATTACAGCAGACCTGCCGCTGCAGGTGGTAATAGCTTCACCCTCGTGGTTAGTGTGGCTCTGCTCTAAAAGGAAATCCAACCCCAAGCCGGCCAAACATGTCACTGTCACAAATACAGAAGGCACTGACAGCACACTAGCAATGACTACTTAACACTCCCGATCAAAGAGGACCTCTCACTGAGGTCAGGGCAGAAGTCAAACTTTGGCATTGGCAGAGAACAACTCTGAGGGACTTGTGACAGTTCCCAACATCTTTGCTAACGCGCCAGGAGCATGCAGAGGGCAGACATTTCTCTTTGTAGATGGGGATCCGTACTCTGCCAGGGCTAAGCAGCTTCAGCTTTGATTGAGCCAAAGTAATAGAATATTTTTAAGGCCTAAAGCGGCAAAGGCACCTCTTTCTCCTTCGGTAAATTAAGTCCCATTTGAGCAGCAAAGAAATTTACAAGAACCAAAGATGTAGAAATATTACTGTGGCTTCTTGGCACTCCTGCGTTTGGCTTGATTGACATCTGGAAAGTTGTAAACAGCAGGTTTGGATTTGGAAGTGTCAGGTCAATCATGTAGGTGCCTCTGAAATGAATGTGAATACACAAACATTCACACAAAGATGTAAAATGTTTTGTGCCTCATAAGTGTGGTAAATTGGTCAACATTGTATTATACTGAATGATCCCATAAAAGAAGGTTTTTTCTAGTAGATGATGGTTCTACCAACATGAGGGCTGGAGTTGTGTTATGCACGGCTGCCATGCTTGCCAACAGTACAGGCTTTTCTTCCACCCACTCACTGGCCAGGACAGCAATGCTGTTTTTGCTGCCAGAGGAGAGAGCAAAGTCGCTGCTGTGAGTTTATTGAAATGAACATGGATGGATTGGAAGAAAGAGAGAGAGAGAAAGAAAAGTGCAGGTTCCCAAAAGGGCTCTGTTAGCATCAGCATGCTAATGTCATTGTAACATTCTGTGCACCTAAGCTTTTCGTCACAGCTGGAGCAGGGATGATGAAAACGATTTGGGATTTTTTTTTTATTTGCAATTGTCATGTCAGTATCAATGTGGGTTTTAGCTCATTCTCACATTAGTGAGTAGGTCCACCACTACAGAGAATATGTCAATGGACGATAGTAGTTTTGTCGTAAGTAATGACATAGTAGTTGCATGCTCTCACAGGAGACTGTTTTTTTTTGCTTTTCCCCTACAGTACTCTCCTTGTCAGTAGAGGGCAGTGTAGTGCCTATATATGAGCAGACACACCCACTACTTGACAGTGAGGTCGTTTGCAAGGGGTCTGATCTGTTGCTGTGACAGTTAACATACTAATTACTGGGAATCATAGCAATGCCTCAGAGTAGAGTCCTCCTTCTCTGGCCCACAGTTTCTGCTTGCTCTGTACTTGTCACGATAGCATGCACGAACAAATTATGCAGCCAGAAGGGAAATCGGGCAGATCTGCTAAATGTGGTAATTCGGTCACATTCTTCCTCTGTGATTATACATCAATGATGTGGAGGGGATGTGGAGGCACAACTGCATCAATTCAAAAGACAAAGGAAAGAAAGCCCTGTCTCTTCTTTGATTTCCTATTGTGCCAAACCAATCCTGCCTGTTGCAGTGAGTGTTCTCTGCTTATTCCCTGCTCTGGTAATTAGTCCTCCTGCTACTCTTGCTTTCATGACATGGACTACCAAGCTGCATGCTGCTTGATTTATTATTGTTGTCCAGTGTGAAGATATGTAGGAGCAAGTTGTAATTCCTCTTGTTTGTTTGATGCAGCTGCAAACGTTTTGCTGTTAAGTGATATGCAAAGTGACATCATTTAATTCATTAGCCGTGTGTCATGAATAAGGAACTCACACCTGAGTTTATGGGGACTTTAAAAGCTAATAATATCATAAAGGGTTAGAGATGATACTGCAGGACTTCAGTGTGATGTTTGAGCAACCAAATCAGTATTCGTGAAACATTTGTTTTTTCCTCTCATGTGATGCCAAGCGGGTCACCATAGAATTAGGATCCAAGGATTGTATGTGCCGACTTAAACTTGGGAAGTCCTCCTTGATGTGCAGAGCTTCCTTGGCAAATGTACCTACAACTGCCATATGGCTGCGAGCTGGCACCAGGTTCCACTTTTTTGGGCCATCTGATATTTAGGATTATAGAGAGCTTTGTTCGCTCGTATGCCCAGGGTTTCATCTAGAACCCCATGTTGATAAACAGTTGTGTCAGTTCCTGTCTTTGAAGTGGGCGAAGATCGCTCATCCGACGCCCGTGTGCTGATGTCTCCTGTCTTAAGCAAGAGGGTAGATGGAGGAAGTGATTGACGACACAGAAGTTTTGGCCCGTAGTCATCTTTTGAACCCATTAATGCAGGGGCAGTAATGCTGCTTTCATCCAGAGTTGGAACTGCCATGGCCGCAGGAGTTAGCAGTGTGGATGGATGGATCTGTTGTGCGCGCGCGTGTGTGTGTGTGTGTGTGCGTGCGTGCGTGTGCGTGTGTGTGTGTGCGTGTGCGTGTGCGTGTGCGTGTGGGTGTGTGGGTGTCAGTGAAGAGGGGGCATAGCGACACAGCGAATTTGCATCACATTTATTGGGTGTGTTGCAGCCGTAGGAGCAGTGAAGGACATGAGGAAGAAAATCTCAGCCGAGTCATGAATATGAGTTTGTGATGTCCTACCAATGTCAGGCTGTGGCTCTGAGCAGTGATATGCAAAACCGCCCTTCAACTTCATTCCACTTATTGCTGATATGATCTGTGGTATAGCCAGGGGACATGGGGAATCGTTACTGTACAGACAGTGGTTATTAAATTGAAGGAAATGCCTGAGCTGATTTTAATAATAAGCTGATGGCCATGTGATATTTTTTTTTCTCTCCTGCAAATCCTAACCACCTAATACAGGCTCATGAAGAGTTAAAAACAAAACAACAGCCAAAAAAAAAACATGAGCTTTTACTTATTCTTCTTGTGCAGATGGTTTAATCTTATTGTCTTCAAATGACTTTGAATATTCTGGGTGTAACGCAGGCCCGCCAGCACAGCAGGTGGTTGGTCCTTTGATCTTTGCGTGGAGATGCTGGAGGAATTTAAATCGCGGTGTGACATCTAGCTCATGAAATCATAACATGAACGGCAAGTTACAACTTTGATCCTGGTGTCCTTCTGTATTACGCTCATTGGGGTGCGTGATGTGTTGGAAATATGATGATGAGCACGCAACATTTGGCTGTTTGTGTCTTGAGACTGCGTTGTCAATATCCTGCATAGGAGCGAAATAGCTGCTCTGTCTGAATGTGTACTTTCCATGAATCTAGAGGATTTTTTTATGGCAAAGTCCTTGAAAATAATCATTCTACACATTTTAAGCACAATTTCCATTGAAATCTGTTCTTCAGCTAAAAATACAGATGCTAAATGTTTTGCACAAAAATCATGTCAAAAAAAAAAAAATCAAGAAATGAAATTAAGTAGTAATACCGGAGATGCCATTCTTTACAAAATAAATGCACATGTATTTTAAAAAAATATTTATATTGTGTGACCTTTTGCACTAAAAAAAAACCAAACTAAAAGAAAAAACAACCCTTTTGCTCACTTAGTTTCCACGTGAATTTAAGGGCTGATCTAGAAAACAATCAGGCACGTCACCAATATAAAGGAAGCTAAACTGCACTCGAAATCATACTGATCATATTAAATGTGATGTCAGGTTAACTATTGTGTTTTGCAACTAGACATAGTGGAATTTTTGTGAATTAACACACTCGGATACTTTTTTTTGCTTGAAAAGGACAACATCATAATTTACACCTGGTGAGAAATACGACTAGCTGTAAACGGCCTGCTGTCCTAGTAGTCTGTTTAGTAGGCTGTCTGAAATTCATGAAGTTTGGGTAGGATTAGTATGTAGTATGTAGTTGGGAAGTTTGTTAGTAGGCCTAATTAATGACCTAGAAACAAAGACAATATCTAGTCTCCGTTTAGACATCCAGCCAACACGAGCTAATGCTTCTAGAGATTGTGGGATCTCTCTGACCGGACAACTCTTGACAGAGTGCCAGCCAGGTAGCTAACTAGCTACCCCCGCAAACTACCCTCACAGCACTGGCTTGCTACCACACCAGTGGTTTTTTTCTGTTTACTTTGTGTACTTGTCGGCCTGGTACCTTGCCGCTCCGAACTTTAATGCCAAACTGAATGATGGGATAGGCTGTGCTATGAAGGATACATCAGTTATGTCCTTCAAATTAAGCTAACAGAGGGCTGTATTTCTCTGTGGCATTTGAAAGTACCTCTGAGCTGAGACAGGCCTTGTCACGCTGATGTGATGCACTTGGTCTTCAAATGCAGCCTCTGGAGGCAGGAACCCTGAATAGGGACACAGCTATTGTGTTTTTACAGGAACATCATGTTGTAGGATTTAATGACTTGCTTGCCAAGTGCTCCGAAGCAAAATGAAATTGTTGCAGAATTTAAGCATGTGACTTTGGGGTATTGTTTAATTTGCTAGTGTGATTTTGTTTGTAAGATGCTTTGTACATTCAGAATAAGGTGTATTGACATGGTAATGCTTGTTGCTCACCAGCTCTTTCTCAGCTCTGGCACTCTTGTGTGACAGTGGTCATTCACCCCTTTGTCCAGCCACATCCTCCTTTGTTTGTTTCAGGTCTCATCACGTTTTTTTCCACCTCTCTTGTATTTTCCTTGCTTTTTCCAATCTGCTCCTCAGTCAGAACCCAAGCAAAAACTTTACAGGATCTTACATGTTTCTAGCTTGTTTAGTGTGCATTACCTGTAGCAATGCTCTGGATGTAAGTAATTTCAGGTTGACTGGTGATTCACTCTGCAGTCGTCCTGCCCGTAGCCTCAGGCAATTGGGCTGTGGTGGGGAGAGTCTGCCAGCACCAGTCAATTACCAGTTAATAAACAGTGGAAGTTTTCTATTAGTGCTTGTTAGTGCGTGTAAAAGATTGTTGTGGAATTGGGGGAAGGCACACTGACTATGGAATTGCAAAAAAAAAAAAAAAAAAATGCATATTTTCTTTTCCTGGGTCTAATATACAGCAGCTGGCTCTATGCATGCCTTCCCATTTTGGAGATAATATTTGTTATTTGATTTTCAATAGGCCGTACAGTGCAATATCTGCAAACTAGTTTTCCTTCGGAGCAGAAATGTGTGTTCAGGAGTTTCACTTTATGGAATGTTTCATACTTGACTACAGACCACTATTTCTAATAAAGAGAATCCACTACATAAGTATGGTGAAGGCCAAACAATGCAATGCTCGCTGCTGTTTGTCTTTGATAACATTGCAGGCCTCTTGTTAAAATGATGCATGGACCCCTTTGGTGAATCCCCCACACATCTGAGTGTAGATTCAACGGTGCTCATAGAGGAAAGTGCTCAAAAGGAAATACAGTCATCTTAATAGCCTTGGGAAGTAAAACAACAGTAATTGGTATTGGGGAAGTTATTCTTCCTAAAGTGCACTGTTGTGACAACGGGGAGCATGAGCCATTAAAACCCTGTCTTGTAATATTAGACCACCACCAGCAACAGCTAAGAACCCAGTGATGGAGCGGTGTGTAACATTCGCTCTCGCAGGAATGGGTGCAGTCATACATGTTATACACTTGTCTTCCAGTAAAACAAAAGATGCTTCTCTGCTAACCATTTCCACCTGGATCTAGCATATGGGCTGGCACCCTCTTGGGGTATCGGATGGGACGGTGTCTTTGTTGACCACTGGGTCATTGGTAACCGGCAGCTGGGAGGCCGCCCTCTCATCTCATCAGCAAATCTCACTTTAATTAGCTCACCTGCCCATTTCCTCCCTCTTTCCTCCCCATACTCCCTCAAGTCCTCAATCAAACCTCCTTCAAGCAGCTTATAGGCACACCTTCCTCTCTCATCTTGCCTTCACAACTGGGAATTGCTTCTGCCTATGAGCTTCACACCTACAACTCTGTGCACACACTTGCACAGACAATTGACTTTGAGAGTGCGTGGATCACATTGATTTTTAAATGGTCCCTCACTGATACCTCATTAGCATTGGGATCACCACTGATATGGTCATTGCTGAAGACCCACATTTCCTTTGTTGCCTGTGGATGGAGTCTGCTGATTCACAGGTGGAAATGATCTCACTTGCTTTGTTGTTATGCTGGCCTGCACTCTTTGTGTCAGCTGTTTAAAGAAGTTCAATAAGTGGATCAGTGCTTTGCTGTATTGATCACAGTTGTTGCCTGCACTTAAATGGGGAACGCTGTCCATCTTTGTGTACTTGTGAGCATTCCCATGTTGCTTCATTTAACAGCAGTGAATGAATTCTTCAAACGTTGCAGATGTCATGATTATGTAACATCATTTGAATGATCCCAGTGCACCTTTAGGCCTTTAATACACTATAATGTTTTGACACAACTGCTTTGATAGAGTGCTTAAATCCCACCGGTATTCACTCACTCCAGAGAATGGTAACATAAAAAACAGGCCAAGCCTGTGGAGATTGACCAAGCGGGCTTGCCGGTCTCACGTGTCCACTAAAAAATCCACACCACCAAACTACCACAATCCATGCTCCATTCATGCTCAGCGACTCTCTCTCCTAACCACAGGGCTTCCATATGGACACCCATTATAGCTGTGGCTTGATTACCTATTAAAAAAACACACCCAAAAAAACCAACAACATTTCACTGCACTTGATGGAGGACCAGCAGAAGCGGGGAGGCAGGAAAAAGCTGGACAGAGGAAAAAGAGTGGGCGAGCCACACACCTGCAGCGTGAATTTGAATAGATGAAACAGACATGGGGGGGAGTGGAGACAGAGTCTTGTTGTGCAGATGGAAAGAGCAGTGGCCAGTAATCCCCCGCCGCCCACTCCCTCCCACCCCTGTTGCAACTCCTTTTTTTCCCCTTGTGCAGTGTTTACAAACACATCCAACAAAAGTGAAAAGGGGGAGGGTCCTTGCCAAGGGAGCCTATGAATTACTTGTGATTGATGCCTGCGCTGCGGAGGACGACAGTTAAAGATGCACAGCGCTCGTCGCTGACCCTCCTCTAGCCCACGTCTCACCCACTCCCGCCTACCTCCAGACCAACAACAAACAAGTTGTTCCGTCTGTCACATGGCCCGCGCTCAGCGGCTGTGCACCAAAGTAATAATCAGTCCTCAATACACTGCTAGTTAGAGAAGCAGCTTTCATTGTTGGGGCCATCATGTCAACAGTGATGTCAACATGTATCACTGTAACTCAGGCAAACAAATATGTTATATATAACATATTTCTGGGCGACACGGTGGTGCGGTGGTTTAGCACTGTTGCCTCATAGTAAGAAGGTCGCAGGTCCCGGCCTGGGATCCTTCTATGTGGAGTTTGCATGCTCTCCCCGTGTCTGCCTGGGTTCTCTCCGGGTACTCCGGCTTCCTCCCACCTTCCAAAAGCATGCTGGGGTTAATTGGCTACTCTAAATGGCGCGTAGGTGTGCGTGCGTGTGTGAGTGGTTGTCTGTCCTTCATGTGGCCCTGCGATGAGCTGGCGACTCGTCCAGGGTGTACCCCGCCGTTCGTCCCTTGTCAGCTGGGATCGACTCCAGAACGACTGCAACCCGTAACCGAAATAAGTGGAAGACGATGAGATGAGACATATTTGTTACATAACATTTTTTTAATATATACGCATATTAAAAAAAAAAATATATATATATATATATATATATATATATATATATATATATATATATATATATATATATATAAAAAAGATGTTATTTCTTGCATAGTAACCAGACAACAGGCTGGGTTCTGGGCTTTGATTTTCAAACCTCTTGTGTATATTTCAAGATTCCACATCCCACCAATTTTCAGGTCCAAAGCCAAATTCAGCCAGGCTAACCCCTGGTGTCATTTTAGTGACTTTTTGCAACAGTTTCTTCAGTGCAGAACCAAGAAATGGAGTTTTGTTTTCTGTTTTTTTATTGCTGTAAGGTTTGCTGAGCAAAAAAATCTTTATAAAGGCTAAAAAACTTTGCTTGTTAGTGAGCAAACATTAAGTAACTCAAGGCCACACAGGCATGTTGCTGATAGGGACCTTGCAAGGGTAAAGCTGTCATTTATTTTGCTTTCAAAATTACCTATTTTTGATGCCAACTTGTCAAATGCCTGTCAAAACATCAGTTCCCTGTGTGTTCACAATAGATAACATAAGATACTGAGAGTCCGAATTTACTTTATGGATATTCTGTAAAAGTATGTAACCGCATTTGAAGTGTTAATTTCCTGGAGAAAAACGGTGCCTTTTAAAACATAGGTGCCATCAATCCCCATGGGAAACAAATGTCTTGCTAATGGCAGAGTTGCTTTGTTGTTTGCAGTAATTTTGTTTCCACAAATATCTGAGTGAAAAGTGACAAGCCAGTGCCAATTTGTTGGTCACTTAGATGGTATTTCTTGAGTCTACATCAAAAGAATCAAAAATAGGCTTCACTGTTGAGCCATGATATGTAATAAATCAATACTTATTTATTTTCTCTTGTAGCTCGAAGCTGCCCTCCACAATCCTGTTCACTGTGCAATGTTGGGCTTCTCTGCAGCGAGCACCTCCTTACCGCAGGGCTACCTCTGGGTAAGTAATGTGTTGCTTTCACACAAGCCAGCATGCCTACACCCACAAACAAACACACCGACCAACACGCTGAATTAACTGCAAAATAACTGAAATCAGTGACAACGCAAATGAATACATGTCTTACCTTCGATGATGATTTTTGCTTTTATCACAATTACCACAACCATTTGAGGGTTCTTTCTATGTTCTGTTATCAATTATCAAAAGGACTATAAAATGTATCTCAAAACATAGAACATGCACAATTTTTCTCTATAAGATGTCACAAGGAAATTGTGAGTTAAGACAGTATAAGGCTATTTGTAGGTAAGTGCTGAGAATTTTAGAGCAACTTGTGCTGCAAAACTATCACATTACAATACCAGGACTTGTGGCTATTTAACTGCATAGAAAGAGGGGAAGCGTGTGGGCTACAAAAAATGATGCTGAGAATCTGCTATTAATCTTAAAGTTTCAATTTTTGTTCCCCCTCCTTTTTCGAGAAGGTGGGCAATTTATCAGGTAATCCTCTTTTGACCTTAAATGCGGCTAAATCAAGTGTAGGCTCTCCAATAGACAAGAGAACGGATCAGCATCTCAGATTAATTGCTTTTGTGGAGTAATTCTAGAGTTCTGGATGCTCACTCACATGGGAGAAAGGCAATATGGTGAAGCTGGCATTTAAGGCGCTGTTATATCAGTGTTAGCAGGAGCCCCAGGCTGCTCTGACCTTTAACTTCTTTAATAACATGCTAGTTTAGATGACCCCCCTCACCGTTACAATGAACAATGGTGTGGGTTGCCCTCATGCTGTGTGTGACACTAACCATGAAGGATAACACAAGAGTTGCAGAAAAAGGTTTCAACCCCTTTACAACTGCATGTCCCTATGAACAGTAAGCCAGTAACATGTGCCCCCCCGGGGAAGAGTATCAGCATGAGGATTGTAAATCAAGATCAGGTCTTTAAGGACTGCTGAGCTTTAGAACCTATATAATGTGTTTATACATGCCTTTGCTAAGGCAGATTCTTTTTCCATCTATAAATAACTAATCTGATATTTGGAACCGAACTAGACCTTCTTGTTGGTGTCTTAAGGGTGCTTCCACACATAAGCTGTTTAGATAGTTAATACTGTTTGCCCAATTAATTCTGTTCATTGTTCATCGGTGGAACCATGGTGCGAACCTAACAACTGTACCTAGAGCATTTTAAAAAAGCGGGGTCTTGGTCCGCTCTCAGTCAGACTCCCAGAAGATTAGTGCTTGTCCTCTTTTAAACTGTCTTTGAACGTTCCTTCAGCAACTCCAATACATTCACACATTATTTTTCAGCTGTAGTTGCACTCCATTTTCAAACTTCAGTCAAGTGATGGCCAGGTCCAAGACCAGCAAGTGTAGCTGTCCATTCAGAGTACATTGGAAACTGTCTTTGGAGCAGGATTTTTCCCTTCTGACCAATTAAAGAGTATTTTCCTCGCACATCACAGATTTAGAAAAATGACCCCTTGTGAACTCAGTCCAAACTTCAGGTAATTATATGACAGCAAATACACCATAAAAAACACATTTAATTATTTTTTTTTTATACCTCTGGAATTTCAGACTCAAGGTTTTTAATTTCTTACCTGACTGCATACCTGACCCACTCACGTATGCAGTTTTTTTTTTTTTTTTTTTTTTTTAACAAGTTCTCTTCAAAAAAGAAATGTTACCTGGTTAGAATTTTGTGGCATAAAAATGCATCGAGATGAATCATTGCTCAGTAAACCATGAAAAAAAGAACTTCTCAATTGAATTAACATTGGTTCACTTATTGAAATTCAGGATCATGAAAATTTCTGTTTGCCTGTCTGTTTGTCAGAACCCAATGACCATGGGTCTTTCATGTTGCCTGTTTTTTGTGAGGTATAATTAAATATCAGGCCTTTAACTTAAGAGTGAATTTTCAAGACATTTTTTTTTTACCATGAATTTGATTAAAATTAAGCTATCAGTACTTTTCCTACTTACTCAAAAACCAACCACGCAGACAAGAAAAGCTATTTTACACAGTTGTGAATCTTACAGTACCGCTTGTAACCAAAGCACCAACGAAGTGGCATCCACTGAAAAAATAATAGACCTGCACATCCAGCAATAATAATTAGGGGCTGAGTGTTCCCACCCCCAGTTGGTTCTGCCTCCCTACCTCCCTGGCAGGCTTGTCAAATAAGAGATGACACTAATCATGTTAAAGTGAGATGGGCTATGGGGATTTCTACAGTATATGCTTTGATCAGGGTAATGACATTGTGTCTAAGCAGGCCTGATACTGCAGTGTTTCCCCTGTTTGCCTTCACCTTCCTCATCACACTTTCCCCAACATCCTGGTCTGCCTCTAATCTGCCTTGTAACATCTTGCTAGCCATCCAGAAAGCCAGCACTCATAAGAAGTATCACTTGAAGTGCATCCGTTTCCATGTGTTTGGCTCCTTTATACACTTAATACATTTTAGCACTTGGAAGTTGTCAACATGACCACTCTCCCATGCTCTCTCACTACATCCAGACCAATCTAATTGATGCTGGCAAAGCGTTTACTGTTTGGGAAGTTTCTGCTTCACCCCCAAGCTGAGAGGAGGAATCAGTCCAGGGCATGACTCCAGACATCTATTTCACTTAAATAAGTACTGATGACTTTGTCAGGACACACTATTTGCACTGGGGGAGAAATAGCCGAAAAGAGGAAGCGACTGTGTTCAATGAGAGGCTGTCTTGTGGGGTTTTGGAGGTACAGATGGACACGTGAAATGTATAAATTGTGGAGGAGTCTGGGTGAGTAGGAGCCTTGCCTCTGGCTCTGGTTACAGACTCATTTGAAGCAGTGTTTTTTTTTTCCTTTTTTTTTTTTTTTTTTTTTCATTTCTTGCTATTTTTATATATGTATTTTATTCCTTTG
>CAAKHG010017771.1:0-11828 GCA_901007715.1 Dactylopterus volitans
GGCAGAAGGTTTAGTTTAGCGGAGCTCGTTCACGCAAGTATCAGGGAGAGTCGAGACATAACGACGGAGGATCTTAACTGCATCTTCGGAAAGCTTCAAGCTTCAGGTAACACCAACTATCTCAAGAGTCCGTTTAAACTTCTGTTGGTGTTCGACGGTCTGGACGAAAGCCGCCTTCAGCTCGACTTCAGCAAAACTCCTTCAACTGATGTAACAGAGTCGGTTGGTCTGGAAGTCCTGTTGATGAGCCTCATCAAGGGGGAACTGCTTCCCTCTGCTCGCCTCTGGATTACCACTCGACCGGCTGCGGCCAGTCAGATCCCTGTGGACGTTGTAGACATTGTGACAGAGGTGAGGGGTTTCACAGATCTGCAGAAGGAGGACTACTTCAGGAGGAGGTTCAAAGAGGAGGAGATGGTCAACAGAATATTCTCCCACATCAAGTCATCACAAAGCCTCTACATCATGTGTCACATCCCGGTCTTCTGCTGGATTGCTGCCACCGTTCTGGAAGACGTGTTGAAGACCAGCGAGGGAAAGGATATTCCTCAAACTCTGACTGAGATGTACACAAAATTCCTGGTGTTTCATATTAAACAAACAGCATCAAAGTATGACATCAACAAAAATGTCAAGATCATCAAGTCACTCGCAGAGCTGGCTTTTAAGCAGCTGGACAAAGGTAATCTGATCTTCTATGAGACAGATCTTAAGAACAGTGGCATTAATCTCATTGAAGCGTCGGTGTACTCCGGGGTGTTCACACAGATCTTCAAAGAGGAGGATGGGCTAGATGAAGACAAGATGTTTTGCTTTGTTCATCTGAGCATTCAGGAATTTTTGGCAGCTGTTTATGTGGTAATGTCCCTCATAAATGACAGCAAGGACGTGATGGCAGCACCACAAAGACTCCTCCTACGTTTGCCAATGTTTCTCAGAAAAGCCCCGGTAGCAGAGGTCTGTATGAAAGCTGTGGACAAGGCCTTGCAGAGTCCAAACGGACACCTGGACCTGTTTGTTCGATTCCTCTTGGGCCTTTCACTGAAGTCAAATGAGGATATCTTACAGGGCCTGCTGAAAGAGACGAGAGGCAGCACAGGAACCCACAAGAAATTGGTTGAGTATATTCAAAGAAAGATCAGGGAGAATCCATCACCTGAGAGATGCATCAATCTGTTCCACTGTCTGAGTGAACTGAAGGACTGCTCCCTGGTCAAAGAGGTCCAGCGTTGCCTGCAGACAGGAAGCCTCTGCAAAACCAAGCTCTGTCCTGCTCTATGGTCAGCTCTGGTGTATGTGTTACTAACTTCGGAAAAGGACTTGAACATGTTTGACCTGAAAAAATACTTTAAATCAGAGGAGGTTCTCATGAGACTGCTTTCACTGGTCAAAGTTGCAACAACCGCACTGTAAGACCCTTGTTTTAAGTCATTTGAAAACATTCAGATTTGAAATTTGGTTGAATTCCAATGAACCTTTAAGCCCCACCGTGCTGTCTGCGCATGCACATCTAGGGTGTCCAGATTGTTGCTGGGTTCGAAGGGTATGGGGAAGTGTAAGGGCAAAGAATTTTAAGAGGCTCCAATCAAGCTGAGGGTCATGAAGAATTTCCCAGAGTGCCTTTTAAATCAGCAGTGGTACTGGCCAGATATCTGCACAAGCAACCAAAGAAACTCCCAAGTTTAAGCACTTCTTTTGAGTACCCATGAAAATAATCCAGATAGTGATCGCGCTAAGGGGGCACTCGAAAATTAGAACTAGGGCTAGCAGTGGGGTCAAGTTGTGAATTGAGACTGGGCCTTTGTAACATCCTGTGCACCACTGCGAGCTTGCTGACTCCCTTTGCCTTGTTCCCAATCAGACTGAATAACTGCGAGCTCTCACACTTGTCTTGTGAAGCTCTGGGTTCGGTTCTCAGCTCACAGCCGTCCAGTCTGAGGGAGCTGGACATGAGCAACAACGCGCTGCAGGATGCAGGAGCGGAGCTGCTCTCGTCCGGACTGAAGAGTCCACACTGTAGACTGGAGACTCTCAGGTGAGTACTCTGGCACCAACGGCCCTGCAGTGCTTTAAAATGAGGAAATCTGGCGCTTACAGGATTCAGACAGGCACAAATGAACGATGCGCTGCTGCGTGCAGGCTGTCCAACTGCAAGCTGACGGTGGTGGGTTGTGGCTTTGTGGCGTCGGCCCTGAGCTTCCACGTCTCGCATCCGAGCGAGCCGAAGCATCCTCCCAGAAGCACCAGGCCGATGAAGCTGTCACTGAAGGGATCACGAGAAAACATAGAGTAGAGTATCATGCCATCATGACGTCATCCTTGCACTTAGACCCAGTTGGCTTTAAAAATGTACCTCTGATGTATTTTCAATGACGTTTCTCTCAGTAGTTGGCCGTCCATGCCAGCGGACCATGCACGCTGTCACCATTCAGACCAGTCGTCCAGTCTGAGGGAGCTGGACCTGAGCGGCAACGACCTGCAGGATGCAGGAGTGAAGCTGCTCTCTGCTGGACTGAAGAGTCCACATTGCAGACTGGAGACCCTCAGGTCAGTTCACCTGTCATTGTCTAGAATGCAGCTGCTTAAATGTCAAAAACGAATGAATCGTCACTGCTTGTGACTCTCAAGGCTCAGTTTGTGTAAGCTGTCATGGAGAAGCTGCGCAGACCTGGCAGATCTTTTCAGGTCGGAGTGGTTCTGTCTGAGAGAGCTGGACCTGAGCAGCAACGACCTGGAAGACCTGGGGGTGGATCTACTACTTCTTGAGCAGCGAACCGTTGGAGGCCTGCAGTCACTTTGGTCAGCGACCCTGTGACTTTCACAGCGTGACGCTCGTTTCTTCACTCCTGCAGGAAACGTGAAAGTGCTGACGTCCATTTCGCCCTCTGGCAGGTTGTCGGGCTGTCAGGTGACCGAGGACGGCTGTGCCTCTCTGGCCTCGGCGCTGAGCTCCAGCCTCTCCGGGCTGAGGGAGCTGGATCTCAGCTACAACCACCCCGGAGACCAGGGGGTCCAGCTGCTCTCGGCTAGGCTGGAGGATCCACATTGCAGACTGGACACACTCAGGTACAAACATGCCCGCTGATGTGGAGACGCACACGGACGCCACATTTATTGACGAAAGAGTACAATTGGGTTACATAGTTGTTACCCACTTACAAGTAAAATTAGCGGTGTTTGAGTAATACTGTGCTGTAATGCCGCTAATACAATTACTGTCAACTCTCGCTGGATTCACGGTCATTTTTTGTGCAGATTAAGTTGATTACAGCTTATTTTTTATCATGTCCATCTGAAATGTTTGTGAAACTCCGTCAAAATGAACTGGTTAATTTTGTGTTGATGCGTTACGTTAGAAAACATTGACTCAGTTAAGACAGCTGCCGAAGAAATTCACCAGAAGACGAAGGACATGAATTTTCTTCTTGTGGTGTCAACCTATGACGACCAACGGCTGAAAGAAAACCATAGAAGAAGAGTGAGAGCGCAGTGAGCTAAGAGGACGTGAGCCGCACCAGAGTGTCCTGGCTGAGGATGGATGAGGAGCAGGTTGGAGTTTTGGGTGGCAAGTTCACCTTGAGGAAGAAGAATTTAAACACCACAGAAGAAGTAATTCGTCACTGACCAATCACCTCAAAGCATAAGCACCCGACCCAAACTTTGAACACGGGACCGTGGTACTCACGGACCGATAACCAAGCCTGGAAGTGAGGAGATCAGTAACGGCTGATTGGACGGATAAAAGCTGCTGACCAATCAACAGAGCAGAGGATTATGAGAGAAGAAAGAAGAGAGAGACCATTCACATTTAAATGCATTTAAATCTCCATTATTGCGGACTTCAGTCTGAAGAAGAAAAGCGATTATTTACGATTAATCACAGCAAATTCTGCCATTAACCCTCGGATGTATAAGGGGGTCAAAAAGGACCCGGTGAGGTGGTTTTCTTGCAACATCTTTGAATGAAAAGTTGTTATCGTTTCATATTCTGGGTCTTCCTCAAAAACATGTTTTTGATATGATGACATTTAAATGTATTAATTTGTCTTTTATACATTTTAAGAAATTTTAGTTTTTACATTACTACCCCAAGCCTCCATAAGAGGGTCGGAAATGACCCGCATCAATGCGTTTTTGATCAGAATAACCATTTGTGTTTTGTCAACATCTTTCTATTGCTGTGTTCTGTATTTTTTTTTCAGTTTTTATTGTTCAATATGTTTGAACATGTTCCAAATGTTACAAAAGTGAAAAGTAAAAATTACTCAAACATGAAGTCAGTGTAAATTATTCTTAAGAGAAATGACCGAAATGGCACAAGAGCGCATTGATTCTAATACGGGTCATTTTTGACCCACTTATGGAAGCCTGTAGTATCCAGTCACTCAGGCATCTTCAAGGTTAATTAGTGACTCTTTAATCGATCGACAGCACGATGACAAACATGTCAGGTCTTTGTTGGGAATCATGCTGACAGGGTTTCTGTTAAAACAACAAAATTGCTCATGACAGCCCCCTTTCGTTTGTCTCAGTGTCGATCATGCTGGAGAAATCCGGATGTTGCCATGGCTCAGGAAATGTAAGTACTAGCCCCGCCCCCTCAGAGGCTTGCAAGACTCCCTGACTCCACTTAGAGCTGCTCTTAAAACTCGATCTGTATCCAGACAAAATGGAGTCAGTGCGGTCCCCTCTAAATCTAGACGGTTCCCCCTGCTGGAACTGACCGAAATAGCGGTGCAGACGGACCGCGAACGTGGACCGCATGTCCGCTGCAAAAACCAAGCCAAATTATTCCGGACACAGACACCACCAGCTGGTGCTGGCGGTGTCATTCAGGGTCAGAGGATGCTCAGTAGCGATCAGGAAACAGAGCCACAGTATTGAGGCCCCGCCCACCTCAATCACCAGTGATCAGATTACAATTAAAAACTCATCTTTATGGTTTGAAACAGGCAATAACAGTTATAGAAAGTCAGTCTTACGCATCCTCTCCACTTTCTAATGTAGGATTCCTAACCAGGAGTCGTTAAACGCCTCCACCACTTCCTGTATTTCACTCGGAGCAGCCGGCACTCATGTAGCCACGCCCCCTTTTAGAGCGGCAATTAACCAAACTGGTCTGAGAAAGTTAGTCCTGCCTCCTTCGCAGAAATCGCACACTGAAGATGACCGAGGAATGAAAAACTGCTCCCAGCCCATGTGAGAACCTGAATGACAACAACTCTTGTCATCTTGGCAGACGGCTGCAAACTCACTCTGGACCAGAACACGGCCAACAAGAACTTCGTCTTGTCTCACGGCGACAGGCAGGTGCTGGTGGGAAGAAAGGAACAGCCGTTTCTGGAACACCCCGACAGGTTCGAGTACAGAAACCAGGTTCTGTGCACCGCAGGTCTGACGGGCCGGTGCTACTGGGAGGTGGAGTGGAAAGGACCTGCTTTTGTGGGCCGTGGCATACAAAGGAATCGCCAGGAAAGGGCGGGGTGTTGACTCCCTGTTCGGATGGAACGACAAGTCCTGGTGTTTGGACTGCAGCGATAACACAGCGTGGCACAACGGGATAGCTGCGGCGGCGTCTGCGAGCTGCCGAGGATCTCGAAGGGTAGCGGTGTATCTGGACTGGCCCGCCGGCATCCTGTCCTTCTACAGGGTCTCACCCGACTCGCTGGTGCTCCTCCATACCTTCCACTGCTTGTTCACGGAGCCCCTCTATCCTGGGTTGAGGGTCCTGGGCACATATTCCTCGGCGTGTTTTGCGCACATGATGAGAAAAACGTCTGTCACATCCAATACTCAACCGCAATATTCCTTCACACGGTCCGAGGCGCCTGGCAGCTCCACATCGGTCTGCTGAGCAGGAGGGTCTGTGTGTTGGTAGTGAACACTGGTGGCTGGTGTGCCTCAGGGATCCATATGAGGCCCAATATTGTTCTCTTTCTACAAGTTTCTCCTCGAGCGCAACAATTTAGGCACTCGGGTGAGCCACTCGTGTTTGCCAAAAATGGGCCACGGCATCGGCGCATGTCAGCCAGGAACAAGCCAGCTGAAGCGGTGCAGTGTGGGACGTTTCTGGTTTAGGTGCAGACAGTGTCGCCTACATGGGGCCTACATATCATTTGGAAACTTTTTGGCCATATTTGCTTTAAACACTTTGTGACATTGATTTTGAAAAGTGATCAGTCAATCAATCAATCAATCAATCAATCAACCAATCAATCAATCAATCAATCAATCAATATTCATTGCTGTGACTCCTGTGTCGTCCGCTCAGGATGCTTGTTCAGTGATGGCAAATCAGGATGCTTTAGGACCCGTTCTGCGGGTCTTCAGGCACTCGGGAAGCATTGCAGCCTGACCTCCGTTGTCATGGTTACAGATAAGCCTGTGAATGTTCTCACTCACCCGGGTCAGCTGGACTTGGAAGCAACCGGACTTGTTATAGGTCTTAAGACCAAGACCAATGACAACTCCAGTTGCTTCGATTCAATTTCCTTGAGATAACATGGTTACAGATATTTCAGCTCACTGTTGGAATGTGAACATCAAACTCCACAAAGTCTGGTACTTCATCATGAACCTTGTCAAACTCAGGCAAACAGGACTCGAGCTGCAGCCCCATGTAAAGTTTGGTGTTTGTTTGGTCCAGGTTCTTTCAGGTTCAGATTCCTCCAGGTTTTTCTAGGGTCGCTCAGGTTCATTCAGGCTCATCCAGCTTCCTCGAGGTTCTTTTTGGATCTTTTCCAGGGAGATTTAGGTTCAACCAGGTTCATTCAGGATGCCCCGGGTTCTTCCAGGTTTGATCAAGTTCTTATAGATTTATTCAGGTTTTCCCAGGTTCATCCAGGTTACTCCAGATTCCTCCCTGGTTGTTCAAGTTCTTCCTGATTAATTCAGGTTCTTCCATGTTTAGTCAGGTTCTTTCAGGTTCTTCTTGGGTCAATCAGGATCATCCTGTTTCACCCAGGTTCATCCACGTTCATCCACGTTCATCCAGGTTTATTCAAGTTCTTCCAGGTATATTCAGGTTTTCCCATGTTCTACTAGGGTCATTCAGGTTCATCCAAGTTCAGAATGTGCATATTTGATATCCCGGTGATCTGAGCTAGTATACACAGCAAATATGTGAAAATAAACGTCATCACTGATTATTATTATCGTATCAGGTCATAGAACAATGACATGAGTCAGTTCATCCCTCTGTTTCTAACGTGGGTCATATTCATCATACTTCCTGGTTGTATTCGTCACATTTACCGCAATAATCATCACTGACGTCCCAATGAGACTTTGGCTGAATTTAACTTATACAACTTCGCCATCTAGTGGCCAAATCAAGAGGTGCAGGTCTCAAACCGGAGTCCGTAAAAATGCCACAAAACCAACGATCCTGTGAAAGAAATTCCACAAATATGGAGGAGACGATCTCCAGGATTCTCTGCTGTGCTCGCCCGACATCCATGACCCTGACTGGCAGCGCTTTGCTCCCATGAACGTCTCCACGAGGTGCATCAGAGGCTGTGTGAGGCATTGGTATGGCAGATGTTATTGCTGGTGAACATGCGGGCCTGGAGGAATCACCCATCACTGCCTAGTATCCATAACTGAGGCGTCCCATTCTGTGAAAGCCGCCTGAGCAATTTTCCCACAGTTTTGCCGCCCTCATGTCTTTGTTTCTATGTGGACGTGGCAGCGCCATCTGCTGGCGAGTTCTCACCGGGCGCAGGAGGTTGAGACCAGGTGGTTCCCACATGCAGCAAAAGGAATAATTCACAATTGTCCCAAATTTCTGATGAAGCTAAAGCCTCAACTGAGCTGAGTGACTTCAGCGTGAATGTAAAACTGTTTCACCCGCAAAGTATCAACCTTAACGACATTTGGAGGGAAGATTCATTTATTACACGACTATAAAAGGGAAATGAAACGTCACGTATTGCCACACTGCCAACGCTCAGATCTTAATATTTCATTTTAATTTACATTCTTTAATTGTTTTATTTACTCACAGGTTGGTCTTTTGGTCTTTGGTCACTATGATTATTTGTAAATTATTTTTGATACTTTTATTGGTTTTAACTCCAACGTGATTGTACAATAGTTTTTTTCTTTATATTTAATTTATTCATTTTATTTCCAGACTTATATATTCAAGTGACATACATTTTCATTTTACTCATTTTGTTGGTCCTTGATTTATTTATTAATTAATTCATTTATTTATTATTCCATAGTTTTCTTGTTTTCGGATTGACATACGTTTGTTATTTATTTAATATTTAATAATTTAATAATTCTTGGGTGTTATAATAATAATAATAATAATAATAATAATAATAATAATAATAATAATAATAATAATAATAATAATAATAGTAATTATAATAATTAATTATAATAATAATAATTATTATTATTATAATTATTATAATTATTATTATTATTATTATTATTATTATTATTATTATTATTATAATATTGATATTTTCATACTTTTTTGTTTTTTAATTCACATGCTTTTCAACATTTACTGCTCAATTTGACCTTTAATTTCTTAATGTTTTAGTTGATTGCAATAGCATTATTATTTTTCAATTGACACATATTTATGGCCCAATTAGTAGTTGTTATTATTAAGATTCTATTTTGGTATTTTCATTCTAGTATTGAATTTTAATTTTTCATTTTCATAACTTAATTTGCTGGTCTTAAATATTATCTTAGAGTACCATATTATTTTTATTTGTCTTAATTTCATATTTTTATTAGTTTTTTTAATTGAAATATATTTTATTTTATTCTAGTTATTTTCATATTTGTATTAGTTCTTAACACATGTATAAAGTTTTATTGTTCAATTTTTGGCATTTGGTGTCATAATATTTTTATTATATTTTAATTCTTTTGTTGATGACATTTGTTTTATTATTTGTTACCTACTTAGTGACTGTTACTTTTAATTTTTTTCATAATTTTACTGTTTTATACCCCACTCATTAATATTTTCAGTTTTACCCTTTTAATGTTCGTCTTTAATATTATGATATTTGATCTTATTTCCATGTCTATTTTGTTGTTTTTTAATTGACGTGTATTTTAAGTTTTATTGCTCAAATCTGAGTTTAATCCCTTTTTCTAATCTTATTTCTATACTTACTATACTCTATACTTTTTAACTCACATATATTCTAAGTTTTGTTGCTCCATTCTTGAATATTATAATATTTTATCTTATTTCCATACTTTTTCCAGTTTGTGATTGTCATATACTCTAAGTTTGTTTGCTCAGTTTTCAGTTTTATTTTATTTCTACACTTTAAATGTTTTTTTCCTGACATGTTTACCTAATTCTTTGATATATATATATATATTTTTTATTCCTACATGCTGAATGGTTTTGCCATCGGTGTCTTAAGCCTTCGTGGTTTATAAATGTTGACGCGATTCAACCATCAAACACGTGAATTATCTGGTTTGGAACATCCAGTAATTATTGAAGCATTATTTTTTCATTTTGGCGTCTTTTCCCCCAGACTTTATCGCAGTAAAATAGTTTGATTGGAAAATATTCACAGCATTTCAGGCTGTGGCTGCAGCGCCGCCGCCAACCACCAGATGTCGCTTGGGAGGCAGTTCAGCCTCCACTGACTCAACTGCTGTCTCCATGTCCAGGAGATAAACTGCCGCAGATTTCAACACTGAACAGCACCTATCAACATAGACACACTCTATAATTATTATCAATTATAATAATAGAATTAAAATTAAACAACCATAGGAATTTCATCAACTTGAGAAAATGCAAAATGATAGCTTTCTAAAATACTATTGTGAAATATATAGTGCAATTATGAATAGTATTTAATTTAAGGATGAATTTCAAGTGTTTTACTGGCACACTAACATGAGGATTAATGAAATTGAATTGAACTGAGTTGAATTGAATTGAGTTTTTCCCCAAATTATAATCTATGCTATGATAAATAACTTCTTAAATATATGTAGGAAATCATTTTTATGTTTTTATTCATCTTCAAATTGTTGTCATATTGTTGGTTGATTATGTTAATTATTCAATTGTTTTTTGTTTTTCAAGTATTTTAAATTCTACATTTTTTAAAATTGAATTGAAGTTATGATTTATGTTTAATTCTTAGTGTTATTGTAAGATTTTAAATTTTTTTATTCTCTATGCTGACCAAAAACAATTTACTCTTATTTTACCAAAACGACATAATTAAACAAATAAGCTTCTTGTTATATTAATATATTTGGAAATTACTATGTATGTATTAAAATGTTAGTAACTAACATATAAATATACTGCTTTTAATTTTACTGTTGTTTCTTGGATTTCCCCTAATTTCTCCAGTGTAAATATAAACATTAAATTAAAATATTAAATTGCTTGAAAATCAAGTTAGTGACTGGAAACAGAGAAAATCTCTCAGCACAATATTTCTAATAAGATTTATTATTGGACGTGTTTGAATGGTTCTATTTTTATGTTTTTGACGCTCTTACTCTCATGTCAGTGCCCAGGTGAAGATATTAATTTATATTTATTATTTTTCAATTGAAGTAATGAACAACACTGACAAAATCACGTCTCCGCTGAAGCTGAGTTATGACCGTTGGCATGATTAACAGTTATGTCCGGAGGACAAATATAACTTTGAGGCAGAGATGGAATATTTAAGGGATTTTATTTGAATTAAATGCTGCTCTCCTCTTCTACTCCACTAGAATCTGAAGTTTCTAATTACTTCATAAGTCAACATATTAGACATGAAACAGAGGATGGTAAATAAGAAGGGAGAGCAGATGGGTGCCATGTCGCATCCTGACAGCAGGGGGAGCAGCGCTCAGTGAGCACAGGTCCAGGCTCATAAAGGCGCTTCAACCAAATACGCTTTACAGAGACGCTGTGACCCCCTTCAGCTACGTCACCGTGGCAACAACAGAGTGGAAAAATACTCCATTACTCGCCTCCAGCTCTAACAGAGTCGATTCTCGGACGTGTTAATGGGAAAGCATGAAACTACAAATGCGTGATAACCTTATGGAACACGTGACCTGAGGAGAGCTGGAAAGAAGGAGTCACTTCATTTGCTTTATTCAGATATCGACGTTAACATGACACATTTAAATAATAACAATGTACAAGGAAGGCAGGGCTTCTCAAAGTGGGGTCTGGGGACCCTCGGGGGTCCATTAAGGGTTTTGCAGGTGGTCCGCCGTTACAATGAGGATTTAGGAGTTTCAAGTGACTTCTATTTGAATGATTATAAAAAGCTGGTTCAGTACCATTTTTATGAATTTTGTTTTATCTGATTTTTAGGAACTTGAGAGTCTCTCCTGGGTGAAGAAATGATGAACACGTTAGCAGAAAATGGCTAATTAGGGTTCGTTAGAAACGACTGCCGGTAACTGCCAAACTCATCATGTGAGCCTCGCAAATTTGCAAAGAATTAAATTAAATTAGATTAAATTTAAAAAAAACAATTTCCAAAGACAGATTTATTAAATGCAAAAGTATTCCAAATCAGAAATAAATAAATGAATACATTTACTACATGTATATACACGTATATTAGATTTGTGATATAGTGACAGGTAGGACCACACAGTTAGCATGTTAGCATGTTAGCACGTACGTTTGTCCCGCCATCTTTGTGAGGGCCGTCACGTAGCTCACTGACACGTAGCCCCTCCCACCCCCATTTCATTCCTATTTAAAGATATTGAACATTGTGTGAAATATTGTAAATATCTGGCTCTGACTTGAATCACTCTGCTAAGCCCCTCCCACCAATCCCACAAGCCCCGAGCGG
>CAAKHG010017779.1:0-14405 GCA_901007715.1 Dactylopterus volitans
CCCCTGTTTTGTTTTTGTTTTTTTTTAATCCCTCTCGTCCTTCCGCTGTTTCACCGGCTCTTTGTGTCTGACTCGGATCACGTTTCTTTTTCTTAACCGCGGGTTTATGTGTGTGTGTGTGTGTGTGTGTGTGTGTGTGTCTGACAAACGTGTTTTTATGTACAGGAAGAACCTCCACCTATCTTTATGGACGGCAAAGTTTGGTCTGCACTCTCAGAATGACATGAACTCATTAGATGTTCAGACCCGTCAAGTCAATCGCATCATCATCAACAAGCAATATAACAGACAAACCAAACAGGCTGACATCGCAATGATGCATCTGCAGGAGCCAGTCAAATTTACTGGTCAGCAATAACACAAACGCACATGCTCTTCCACATGTAGTTCATCTGGTGTCTAAACTCTGTATTGAAATCCAACTGTACAGACAATCAGAACTATTTACCATAACTGTTAGGTCCATAAATATTGCACTGTGACAAAATCTTTGTAATTTTCGCTTTGCACACCACCAAGATGGATTTGAAATGAGGCAATCAAGGTGTGATTGAACTGTAGACTAGTGCAGGGGTTGAACAAAATGACTGCAATAATAGGTACATGTTGCAACCATTTATATGAATAGTTTCTTATTTTTCAGGGACAAACATACATACTTTTAAATATGAGGATTGTTTTTAATAGTCTGGAACGCATGGACTAGGTCTGAACTATAGCATTATCATATTGTTATTGAGATATAAACATTTAAATATGTAACAAAATGCAACAATATGGACCACACAAATTTTATTGTACAACATTTTTTTCAGCCTCATGATGGCCAGCCGCACTTGCATTGACAACTCTTTGGACCTTATGTTGAGAGTTCCAGTGAACACCAAACAAATGCAAATTTCACACAAAATCAAATTCAAACCTTCTGCATGCTTAACTTGTCGTGGAATAGCATTGGAAAAGGCCACACCTACCCATGAAATTGCTTGTCAGTTATGGCCCACCAAAAATGAATGTCTGTGAATAAGAATAGCTTCAGTTCTGCTTATTGCAATCCTTTTTTAGCCACTTGAAGTCTGTAATTAAAGGGCATTTCCAGTCATAATCTGTTTGTCTCAAAAATCACCTCACCTATTATCAGTTAATTTCATACCATCCATACACCCAACTTCAACTTGTGGAAGTTTATTTTCAATTTCGTTCAAAAATCGATCCTTTTTTTATGTTAATATATGGGCACCGAACATATTTAAAAATAGTCCTGTAGTTGAAAGTTTCAAAATGTAGACCTTAATTTTTTTTTCTAAAAATTCATTTTAAAAAGATAAATTTAAACAAATTCAAACTAACCGCCTCCAGCATTTTTCACTTCCACAGAACGCAAATTCTTCGTCTTCTTCAGAGTCATGATAGGATTAGTCATTTCATGTTTAGACATAATTTCGCTAAAAGAAAATACCGTGGACAAACAAAGCTGCCCTTCTAACCACAAGCTAAAAACAACTATTTGATAGTCGGTGGATACTGACGTCACGCGTCTAGCTGCCTGCAAGTGGTGCTTGCTGAGCAGGTCGCGGTTGCCTCATAGCAAGAAGGTCGCAGGTTCAATTCCCGGCCTGGGATCTTTCCATGTGCAGTTAGCATGCTCTCCTTGTGTCTGTGTGGGTTCTCTCCGGGTACTCTGGAGAGAATACCTCCAAAAAAAAAGCATGCTGGGGTTAATTGGCTACTCTAAATTTGAATAGAGCGATATATATATATAGATAGATATCTATATATATATCTAAGTGCTCGCTGAGCAGGAAATGAAAAATGTGGAAGGCGGTTAATTGAAATATACAGAAGCCGAGAAGGGTCATACATTCATACATTATATTTTCGAAATCTTGAGAAAACGAAACTACATAAATCATTGCAGGAAACATCACTGAGTGCAGGAATATCGTCGGAGCAGGAGCATATTGATCACTGCGTCGTATGTCTTTTTAATCAGGGCCTCACGCAGGCTGAAATAGCATTATGCCTTGCTGTTACAGATAATATTCACATCAGTGTGTGTCATTTAAAAGAGACGGCTAGCGAGGCTTCAGCTTAAGGAAATCGTGTGTGATGGAAAGGCCCCTCATATTATTTTTGTTTTCTTGATATTTCGAATTAATTTCCTCATTATCTTGAGATAATTAACTCATTATCACGGGAAAACAGAGGAAATATAATGTATGAATGTATGACCATTCTCGGCTTCCATAGAATATGCTTAAAATGATCTTTTTAAAACAATTTGAAAAAAAAATGAAGGTCTATGTTTTGAAACTTGCAACTAGACAACAATTTTCATATCTGTTTGGTGCCCATACATTAACATCTAAAAAATGATCGATCTTTAAATGACATTGAATATAAACTTCCACAGCTGAAGTTGGGTGTATGGATGGTATGAAATGAAGTGACAATAGGTGAGGTGATTTGTGAGACAAACATAGATTATGACTGGAAATGCCCTTTGATTGTGTCGTTTAGATCATGGTAGTGTGCAGCACCAAAAACATAAAGTGGTGTCACTGTCCCCATACTTATGGTACTAAATGTATGTCTACATGTCTCCAAAAAGAACTTCACACCCTTATGAAGCTGACTTTGTTGTGTGTGTGCATGCGTGTGTATAGAGTTGATCCAGCCCGTGTGCTTACCTACAAATGGTCAGGAGTTTTCAGCAGAATCAAGATGTTTCATTGCTGGATGGGGACGAGACGCTGAGCAGGGTGAGTCATATGAAGACTGTTTCTAATTTGAACAGTTATATCTTCGCACTTCCTTCGTGTATGTTATTTTTACTCATACTGACATGGACCAACTGTGACCATACAATTTCCTCAGGGATTGGTAGTCTGATTTTTTTCTGCCTCTCATCTACCAGTCTATAACCAGTCAGTGTCTCATCTGTGTGTCTCTAATCTGTAGTTCACCTGCCACTTTTCTGTTTCTCAGGTTCTTTACCCAACATTCTCCAGGAGGCCCAGATTCCTCTGGTGGCCCAGGATGAATGTCAGCATCATTTACCTGAGTACAACATCACCTCCACCATGCTGTGTGCAGGACATCCTGAGGGCGGAGTTGACTCCTGTCAGGTAAATGGGTCTTTTCTACCTTAATGGTACTCAAGGCATTTATACTTCTGTTGCATTATTTACCTATTCACACTTACATTCATACATGCCACTCTCCGACATGAGAGTGGCATGCAAAGTGCCAACATGCTCATATGGAGCAGAGTGGAACCAGTAGGAGGTACCAGGAGGTTCAGAATCTTGCTCAAGAAACAATTAGGCACAGTATCTGCCTGACTTCGGCTTGAACAAGTGACCACCACAAGTAAGCACTTACGAGGAGTCTTTGCTAATTTTCAGCAAGATTTATATCACTACAATGTACACATTAAGAGCACCCAAAGCCCTCACTTATTCATGGTGTCAGTCATCTTTTTTTGCTGGCTCACCAAAACTAAAGATTTTGCATCCTTTAATGCAATTTCCGTATCGCCCAAGCAATAACTGTAGTAAGTGTAATGGGCAAATTAAACTGAGAAAACACCATCCCACAAGCACAGATTGCTCCACGTTGGTGCAGTGCAGCAGCATCATTATCAAAAACACAGGGAAGCTCCACTCACATGCTGCAGTACAGGACTTTCTACTACAGCGGTGTCTTCCTCCTCCATATGCCAGTATTACTGTGTCCAGGCTCATATAATTAATCAGTGCAGCACTATTAAACAGATTTTCATCCAAACAGTGCAGACAATGTCTGATGCTTGCTGCAGGGTCTCTGCCTCTGCTCACCGCTGCTGCCCACCGCTCTCCCAGGGGATGGGTCAAATGCGGAGGACAAATTTCACATACTGTGTGACAATCTATGGGACTTAAACATTTTTAACCTCTATATGATATCATACCTGCATTCCTTCTCATATAAACAATCCTGGATATTTGATTACACAGCGAAACTATTAAACAACTTTTTCTAAATACACTTCAGACAGGCTGTCTTTATTTACAATGACAATGAGGTGTGATCAGTTTAGAAAGTGGATGTGGCCCACAAGTCCAGTTTTTTCAGAATGTTGCAGGTTTTTTAACTTTTTGCAAAAACAAATACCTTTGTTTTCCTGATCTTGCAGCACCAACTTTGAAAATTTTAGTTTCCAGGATCATCTTTCCAGCGATGAAATTTCCCTTATCGCATTGAACTCACTAAACTGCAAGTTTGACTGTGTATGTGTGTGCAAGTGTGTGTGTGTCTATATGGTATGCATAAATTAGGGCTGTCAAACAATTATTTTTTAATTGCATCATTTCTATAGTTAATCACGATTAATCGCGTTTTGGATTACATGTTCAAAATTCTGTTATTTTGCATTTCAAGGCAGTATTTAGGAACACAAGTTCAAGGTGTTGACTTGGCTTCCAAAGTCCCTAGATCTCATTACGACCAAGCATCAATTGTCCAGTACTAAAGCTTCTTGATTTTGGAGGACCAAACTGTGTAACGGTGTCACAGAGGACTGACCAATGTACACTAATGTAAGTAATATTTGGACCATGGAGGTTATAGGTTATATCATCATTTTTTAGATAACATTTGATGTGATATGGCACTACATAAATAGAATTTGACTTAACCTACTGAAATCAAATTTCGGGTTGTTGTATATTTAAGGGTTTTTTTTGTGAATTTTGTGTTCATTTACTTTCCTGTTCTTACATGAAATCCTCAATCTCCATAAAATATCACTGAGAGACAGTAGGAATCCTCTTGACATCAAAATACCTAGGACCATATTTGATGTTAATTCTAAATTTGTTCGTTTTTATTCCCCTTTTTGTCTTTTGAACAGTTAATCAATGATAATGAGTTAATCATTCATGCACAGATAAACTGGCTTTTCCCATAATTTTTCTGGCACACTTTTACGTTTAACATATCGAAATCTTGTCAGGATACTTCCAAGTTTTTGCTTAAACCTTGGGTAAAATTTCTACAATTTTTTAATCTTAATATTTTCTGAAACACTTTACAACAATCTGGATTACAGAAATGATGAGTCTGGTCTCAGGCCCTCTGTCTCACCTGTTTCACCCTTCTTTGTGGAGAGATTTCGGCTGAAAAAAATGTTCTCTTCCAGATGTGCACCACTCACCATTGACTTCGAGACCAGAAGCCCACTTATGAAACATAGTTGTGATGGAAATCTGAAAAAAAAAATTAGCTCTGAAACTCAAAATAGTCTAAGTTTTATTAGCAGTTTTATTAGGCAGCAATGCAGCAGACAGCCGACTGACTAACTGGCACATTGATAGACAAAACCAAGTCTTGTGCATACTTATGGAAGGAAGTTACATAGACAGTTTTGATAAGCTAGAGTGGCACCCAGATATGACAGTCACTGAAAATGATTGATAACCTCTGATAATTAGAACACATCATTAAAATCATTAAATAAATGATTCTTAATTTGTTTTAGCCAACTGAATTAGAGGAGCTTGAGTCACAATTACTTCTGTTTCAGTTTGGTTACTGTCCTAACTGGCTTGTGGAGTCCTTCAGTTAAAGACAGAAGTGACTGAAACATCAGTAGTACATACACTGCTGAGAACTTATAGAGCTTTGCTCAAAGTCCAACAGCTATGGGGGATATAATAGCAGAAAGGCACTCCAAAATGGCAGACAATGTGTCAAGAACTACACTGATTGACCGGAACTGACATGCCCATCGAGTGTTTGAAAGTTGCACAAGCTCAACTGTTGTCAATCCAAGTTCACACAGACAAAGAAGTTTTGGAACAGGAGGACAATGAGAGGAAGAAGATGATGAAGGTGACAGAGGATAAGCAGGTAGCTAGATAGTAGGCTGCTCTTTAGATGATAAAGGTTTCCAACCCTTGCACCTGTGGACATGGCACTGTGGCACAGGGCAGCAATGGTCAAAAGCTGCATGTCGCACTGCCTGGGTGAGTAAGTAGTGCTTGTGCATGGCCATAACGTGTTGGTTTTTATTTTGGCACCCATGTTAACAGATGGGACTAGTCACACGACAGCCCAAATGAGCAGCATTCGGAAAATGAGGAGGCAGACACAGAGACACGCTGAAGACTAAGATGTCTTATGTTAAAGTAATAAATTTACTGATATCAGGAGAAGTGACACCAACAGAACAGCAGTTCATACAGCAACGCTGGCATCAATTCTGAGGATTCTCTCATACAGTTGGTTTATATTGTAGAGTACAGCCTAGATTAGTCAGCACAGAATGGACAATAACTGACCTTGACTAGTATCTGCTACAGTGGCGTTTGTCTGTCTGCCATATTAGGACACTTTGACACCAGCTCACAGCTGCAAAGAGATGG
This sequence comes from Dactylopterus volitans, assembly GCA_901007715.1. Classification (NCBI taxonomy): domain Eukaryota; kingdom Metazoa; phylum Chordata; class Actinopteri; order Syngnathiformes; family Dactylopteridae; genus Dactylopterus; species Dactylopterus volitans. The sequence continues at coordinate 6,408 of CAAKHG010017779.1, forward strand.
GGAAAAGGTCATTTCTCTCTCATTATATACCATTAATTTTCCAGTGCACTGTCCTCTTCATCTCTTTGTCCCTCTTTCATTGAGCACTGCCAAATAAAAACCATGTATAAACGCATAAAACATTATCAATCAAGGGCAAAGTGTACAAACAGTGCTCTGGTAGTAACAACACAACAAGAAAAAGATGAGGAGATGGCCGCAGATGAGTCCAAAGTAACAGGGACATGGCTGCCATGAAAATTCCTAACTTTATTAGCCATGTCTGATTTTAGAGTAACTGTACTCGACAATGGAAGGGGAGGAAGGGAAAGAAGTGTCAGTTGCATTATGCTATTGACTGCCGGTGGTGATTGAACACCACCACAGAGTGGCGATTGCCCTTATTTGGACATCATAGCACTTTGATACAACATCATGCTTAATGTGAATGATGTAGAACATTGTAACAGCCAGAGTCTTGTAAATGCTGTACTGCTGAAATACCGGGTTGCGCCACAGGGTGGCATCTCTTAATTGTTAGTTGTACTGAGAGCTGAGTTGTGTACAGTTAACTGCCAAGTTCGTCTGAAGATTGACATCAAAGATGCACTTTCACTCGTTACGAGCTGGTGCGTGTTATGCTTCTTATGTTCATTTGTACATGTATGACTAGTGAATTTGAGACCTGGCCTGGCATTACGGGGTTGATTTTAAGTGCTGTGGATTAAAACTGCAGTGTGAAAATTCTTTGTCTACCGTCTCTCTGAGCTAACAAGCTAATACAGAGCTTCATGCTAACTGCTAGTGCTGCTGATCTGCACCAACACCACCTCCATCTTACAACATGCCTGGCCATGGAAATGCCTGTCAGTCAATTGTCCAATTACTTTGAGCCACTGACAAGGGATGGATTATGTTTGAAAATGGCTGCAATTCCTAAAAGGTTATTGCAATATTAGAAAAACAAAACAAAACATGAAGGTTCACACCTAAATCACATGTTGATTACTTCATTTCAGATCCATTGTGGTGGTGTAAAGAGGCAGAATTACAAAAAATATGACACTGTCCAAATACTTAAGGACCAAATTGTATGTCTGTATGTATGAATTTGAATGTCTTCAAGAGCAGGTCATATTATGAATTTAACAAAAAACACATATGTCCTAAATCTGCAGGATAAACAAGATGTTCCGAGTACTGATTGATTAAACAACTGCATAACATACATTCAGGTTAATAAAATTTGTATTTCAGTGTTTTGTTCATACACTTTGAACATATTTCTTGTTCCAGGGTGACTCTGGAGGTCCACTGATGTGTTTCGACCATGGACACTGGACCCTGATTGGTCAGTTTATCTCTCCCCCTCTCTCGCTCCTACAAACACAAATTTAATTCAAGGAAAAAATATTCTTTCTCATTTGTTTTTGACAGGTGTGACATCATTTGGGATAGGCTGTGGGCGACCTGAGAGACCAGGAGTCTATGCCCGAGTGTCATCTTTCATCACTTGGATAGCTGAAACCCGGCGCTCTTTCTCATACTTTAAACCATAAGCACCTTCAACTTCAGACATTAAAGTCAGAATAATCAGAATAATAAATAATAATAATAATAATAATAATAAATGAAGTTGAATGTCTTTCTACTCTCCACCTACACACTACACTACCATGCATGCAAAATCAGTCGACTAAGATGTTTCTATGACATGAAATACAAAGGTACAAATTGTCTCCATATGTGTAAAAACTGCTGATCACAGTATTCCAGTAACCTTTTGTGGTCTCACTCCTCTCTCTCTTGTCTATAGACTTTAAAAGAGTTATATTATGGCCAAATTCTGGCTTCATACTTTGATTTGGCTAACGACTTGGAAATTTTTTGTGGTTCAAGTTCGGAAAACTCACTGTACACTGTACGCACCTCTATTCAGCCCCTATCAGAAACGGCTCGACTCTGCTAGCACCACCTCCCAACAACGCCCACTCTGCTCTGACTGCCCGGCTGGCTGCTCTGTTGTGATTGGTGAATTGCTTCTAGTGCATTGTGGAAATGTCACGCTCCTTGACCAGATTTCAGCAACAGGCCAATGAGCCGGCTTACTGAGCGACTGAAAATACGAGTAAAAACTACAACAGTAACAGGCAAATAATGGTGAATTTTATGCCTAATTACATCAACTGTGAGTCTGACCCCAAGAGTCCTGAAGAGGTTGGTAGCCCCAAACATCCTCAAAGACTGAAACAGGAGGAGTCAGTCAAATATGACAGGTTAGGCTATCAACAGTCAACACAATAAATTACCAATCCATGTTTAAATTATGTGTGTATGCTTTAAATTTTGATTTGTTATGAGTAATTTCAGTGCAAGTTCAGCAGATTTAGATGCGCTGTATTCAGCAACAAATTTGTATTACCTTTTGGCAGTGAAATTCATTACTTATTTGATCAATATTTCTCCTCTGTAGTGATGTTGCCTTTTACTCAAGCCCATTTGTTATTTCAAGATAAGATTCACTCCTGGCATATATGGCTCATTTACACGATTCAGTTAAATTCTCATCATTGGATGAGATTTATATAAGTATGCATACTCTAAGAAGGAGGTGACAACATATCCAGCTTGGATGCAGTTGAGATGTTGGAGCTTGTATCCATGGAGCTTCCTGTGCCCCTCCAGTTTATCAATGAAGAACAATGCAACCTCAAGAGGGTGGGATTCGTTCTCTCTTCGGTATAACCTTATGCATTTCAAAGTTCTTCAGAAATATATAGGCTGTCCAAAATGATGGAGCAAAGAAAAGAAATTTTCTTCTGTTTGTTCTTGGTTTGAGGTCGAGTGATATACAGCCATATACAGTAGGTTTCTCACAATTTGCTACACCTTTTAAAAACAGCAAGGGTATGTGTGGCGTTAGAAGAGACGGATTGTGATGACAGAGCCAGGGATAGCCCAGAATGAGGGGCGTGCGTGGGGCAGACAAAACATGGAATCGGACAGTCTCGTGGTGGTTACCAGACAGAAGCAAGCGAACAGGTGTTGTCTGGTGGGTGACGGTCCCCGTCGAGGGCACTGGCCGGTATCGGGCTTGGCAGGGGAACCTGGTCAATCCCCAGCTGATCTGCCAGCCCCTGATCGATGATGTTGCATCAGCCCCTGAATTGACCAAGGTGACCAGGGTGTGAGCACTGTCTGACAACACGAGCTGGGACAAAAATATGGGGCAGGAAGAAGGAATCAATTAACGATGACAGTTCAGCGAATACAGGCAGATGAGGTGGGAGTGGCAGAGCAGAGACAGAGCGTGACATATGGAGTCAACCAATACATAATCAGTTGTTAATACACAGTTAAACAGTTCCCCGTTTTGTGACTTTGGAAGTCACACTCCTAACATCACAATTCCTTAGAACAAATCGTTATTCTCATGTAAATATTGCCTTTGAAATGGTAGCCAGTCTCTTGCTTGAGCTTGATGTGAAAAGGCTGGACTGATTTAACTAAACCTACTTCTGTTTTGTTTTGCATTCTGACCATACGCCTGTTAAGAACACCTGACTTTGCATGGCCTCATGTTGTAGTGTTAATACCATCTGTGTTGATATGCTTTTATCTACTAAAACCTTTTCAGCTGTTCGCTCTTCCCATGTTTTCAGTGAAGTTGTCATGCGTTGTCTATCTGCAGTAATGTGATTGTATTTGTCAGTGGGTTTCCATTCTAAAACTTGCCCATCTGTGTGTACCGCTCAACCTAGCTCCTGTGATTGGTGTGCCTTTGCTACTAAAAGAGTGACAAATGGAGAGGAGCCATCGACGTGGAACCTGGACGGTTTCTTTTTGACAAGCTCATCCTGAGAGGCTTCATAGTGTTTATGATCTTGTTGCTCATCATACAAAAGAGTAAAATGGAGCAGCAGTAATGGATCAGCAGCCTGTCGCACATGGGTAGGCATCCAAGGCTTCCAGGCATTCCATTTTTGAAGCAGTCTTAACTGTGACATTAGTTTAAACTAATAAACCACAGGCTGCACTTGGCTGTAGGGTTCCTGGTGTTCATCATTCCTCTTGGGGATTCTTACCCGTGAGGGATAATTTGTTGTATAGCCAAGGATATCTCTTCCCAAAAAATTGATGGGTGTATCTGCTAAGTAGAGTACAGGGTCAGTTATGGTCTTTCCTGCTAAATAAAGCCTATGGTCTTAACAGATGAACTACAGAAGTGGAGTAAGTGGCTCCCATGTCAACCATGCCCATACATGGAAATGTCTGCCAACTCCCACGTCATCAGTTTTGTTACCGGTCACTACCAGTGGCATTTTCACCGCATTGAAGATCTCTTCAGTTGTTTGTTTTCCTGCTATGTGCATGAGCAGGGCCTCATTCTGCCTCCTTCCAGCTTCGTGAACCATTTATTTGCTCATTCATAGGTTGGGCACCCGGCCAGCGAGTCCAACCACATTCACGAATGGCTATGGCACATACAGAATTGTGAGCTTTAGTTATCAATGGGCATATGGTGGATGGGTTGTCTTCTTCCTCATGCAGCTAACCCTAACATAAGCTCCCATTGCTCTGCCCTCTAACTTTTTTTCCAATTCTTAAGTTCAGTGGGTCAACCTCTCTCCATATTTTGGCTATTTCATCCATAGATGTTTATAAGGAGGTCAGAGCTTCCAGGTCTCAAAAATGAATCCTATGCAGAAGTGTATTAAGCTTGCATTCTATGCAATGGCCCTTAGATTTCGACACTGCTGACACCTCGGCCCATTGATTTGGGAAAATGACGAACTTCTAACCTGATTTATTCCCTCAGATGACGTTGTCTTGGCGAGTTTAAGGTCTCAATTGCTAGTTTAATTCCATCCTCGATACAGAATTATATTTTTGGGGGAAATTAAGCCCTTATGTATTTTTTTAAAAGACAATAGAGGTTAGCCTGTGGCTACATGGTGACTGGCAGTGCACCAAGCCAATCAGAGGCTGCTTCACTGCCCGTGCACTGCCTCAACAGGAGGGAGGCCGTGAGCGCTGCTCTGCAATTTGGATATCCTGAAGGTGCCAGTTGTTGGTTATTAGCCTGTAAATATTGTTAAACAATTGGTGGATGAACCAAAGGCTTCAAAGGCTTAGCTTTTCATTTTTACTGGTAAGTTGATTTTGTGTATATATTTATCTGGCAAAATTAGAATTCTAATTAATAACACAGGGAATGTGACGAGGAGAACATCTTTGATATTGACCAAGGTTGCTAGCTAGCCTTAAGCTTTAGTCAAAGGTGATGTGGATATGAAAACATATCTAAACAACATGAAGATGTTGTCTGTTTCTGGTATTTGTGACTAAGTTGAAGTTTATTGTAGGTAGGAAGTAAGGAAGGAAGGTAAGTACAGCACGATTAAACGGTAACATCAGGTAGATCTAAACAGCTGATGTAAGTGAACTTAGTTTGAGACTGACAAACCACATTAGTGACATGATGTAAATCTAAAGTGATGACGTCATGACTGGATCAGAGATGAAAAATCATTTTCAAACAAAACCACAGGCTGTAGTGTCATGGAGTCTGGAAATGGAACACCTGCTGGAGTGCAAGGGTTAACTACTGTACAAACAAACTGGAGAAAACAATCACTAGCCACTCACGTTACAATCTCTAGACATAAAATGACAATATCACTCAGTCACAGTGGTGTTTTTATATTTAATACACAAATCATAGAGGAACATTTGTCAGGAGGAGTTTGTTCACTTAGAATAGTGAGTGGATCCAGGAGAGTCCTCAACTAAAGCTGGTTCATGGATATGATCCTTGTTCATGGATATGATCGTTGTGATCCATCACTTTTTCATTACAGTGTGTTTAACTGTGGTTCTGAAGGTATAGAGTGATGGAGTCGACAGGAGGAGGACCTCAGGCATGGAGCAGCATTTCTCTAAGGAGGGAGGCTGCATGAACAGCCACTGATAAAACTTTCCAGTTCAGCTTCCTCTGATGAAGGACACATCAGCTGTGTAGTTCATTCTTCAGTTTCTTTTCTTTGTGTTAATTTCTGCTGTCGTGAATTTTAAATAAACCTACTGTAATTAGATTGTACTTTGGACATTTTCCATCTTTAAAGAAACACATCCTGTTTTTTTCTAATGTTGATTATAGCTCTAATAGAAATAGCCCTGTAATTAGTTTCAAAATACAGAAAAACCTCCAGTGTGTTGTATCATTTTAGTGCTCTTTATGACATAGGGCTATGTACACAAGACCATTCATGGACCTAACAAGATTGAAATCATATCAAATCAAAATCACATCAATTTTATTTATATCACATACAACAGACGTTGTGGCACTTTATAAGAAGAGCAGGTTGAGACTGTACTCTTTACAAATCAGTATGAGCAATAAAACACATCAACTTAAGAAGAAAGCTTGAACTGAAAATAGCTTTATTGCAAATGAGAAACACACAATTTAATACTAGAAAATGCATTTAAGAGTTAAAATGCATAATTATATAAAGAAGAATAAATAAAATGTGCCTCGACTATAAAAGTCACTTTGAAAGATGCAGAAAACCTCGTTTTTTACCTTCAAATAGAAATAGACTTTTTTGTTTGATTAAAATCTTATTGGTATTTGGTGTATTACATTTCTACTACTACTATTACTACTACTGCTACTCATGTTGTTGTTGTCGCATACACTATTACACTTTCTAAATACTATGTATATGACTCCATACTGCTGAAATGTGTTTGTTTTCCACATAGTACTGTATATCTTATTTTAGGGACCACTGAAGAGACCCAGGCACTCATCAAATAGCGAGCGGCAAATGAGAGCCTCTTCACAGGGAGGTGGCATTATTGTCAGGCTGGATGGGAGTGATAATGATGATGATGATCAGTGGATCTAACTAAGGAGGGCTGGAGAAGAGCAAATAAATTACGGTCAGACAAGCAGGCAAATCCATGCCCACCACCTCCATCTCCTTTGATGACCTGCTGAATGATGGCCATCATCAGACCTACAGACTCGCTGACTTTTAATGTTTTTAAATTATACAATTTCATTCTTTCATATAGTCTATGAAATTCTGTTTAATATTTATTATACCATATGAATTCTTGTCTGAACTGATTTCTATATAAACAAACAAACAAACAAACAAACAAACAAACAAACAAAATTCCCTCTAAAATATGACGTGTGGTTTATTGTATCATAACTACATGATGAATTTGATGCTGTGATAGCACAGTGAGCTCATCCATGTTCTAGCAGTTAAAAGTGACTTAAAAACCAAATTGCACCTGTTCTCGTTCTCGTCGTCTTCCGCTTATCCGGGTCCGGGTCGCGGGGGCAGCAGCTTCAGGAGGGAAGCCCAGACAGCCCTGTTGAGCCGCATTTTGTAATAACGGTGCATTTTGTAATAAACGTCCAAAATGTAATAACTTTTTCATTTCATTTTGTAATAAAGCCGCATTTTGTAACAAACTGCCGCATTTTGTAATAAACTGCCCCAACGCATTTTGTAAAAAATTTTGCCACATTATGTAATAAGTTATTACATTTTGAGAAGATTATTACAAAATGCACTTGCAACTTTTTTATTCTCTAGGAAATGTAATAACATGGTGCATTACGTAATAACAATTCTAAAGCATTGTTTATTTGTTTGTTAATTGTATTTTATTTTACTTTAAAGTATTTGTAAAAGTTAGGCCTATTATTAGTATCACTGTATTAGCCTAGTAGCAGTACTTAGCAATTACTATCAGTACACTATTCAAAGGTTGCATTAACAGAGAATATTCTGTAAATTCCAGATTTTTTTTATTGGATACTAAAACCACATCAAGAATAGTTATAAACATCCAACAAACCTTATTATGCTTCTTATAATACAGAACAAAACTCTGGCATTCATTGTGATCTGGGATGTGTTGTTTAAATGATCACTTTATTTTTTGAGCAGTGTACTATTGTGTGTGTGTGTGTGTGTGTGTGTGTGTGTG
>CAAKHG010017782.1:0-13238 GCA_901007715.1 Dactylopterus volitans
CTTATCAATCAATCAATCAATCAATCAATCAATCAATCTAATAATATTTATCTACCTTGTAACTTAAATAAGTCTGATCAAGATAGCCAATATAAACGTCATATAAACGTCATCGCACCCTTGTCCTATTTGGATTACATGTTGCATACTGAAATATGAGGTGAAAACAACTGCAACAAACATCCACGCCTCGATTTTTCTTAAAAAATCTTTAAGGCACTAAGTTGTCAAACTGTGACGCGGGCTTTCCCGCTAAAGTCCCCCCGCAATCGCGATGAAAACGAGCCAATCTTTGCTTCATTGCCAGCAAAGCATGAGCAGGAAACACTAATAATGACCGATGAGCGAGTACATAAGGGTGACCTTGCAGTTGTTCTCCTGAAGGACACCACACGCAGCTACCGCCGCTGGAGCTCCCGCTACAATGGCGGGTTTGTAAACGCGGGGCGGCCGTGTAAAGCCAGCTCCTCTGTCCGCGTCTGACGCGGTGCTGCGCCGGGGCGGAGGGGATGGAGCGGTGGATGCGGGAGCGAGCGCGCGGCGGCTAATGGAGCTCGCATACTCTCGCGCGGAGACGGAGGACAAAAACGTGACTAGGCAGCCGAAGGAGCTGTTATGCAACCGCTGACCTACTAACACATATTTCTAGAAACGGAGCCGGAGAAACTGGAGCAAAGTGTCCGGCAGCGCGCAACACGCAGGCAGCCAGAGCCAAGCGACTGAACCAGCACCGACTCCCAACGCCACTGACGGGACCGGAGAACGACCAGAACTTTTTTTTTTCCCCCTTCTGTTTCCCGCGGGGGAGGTTTTCTTCTAAATGGACGTGGAAAGGAGGAAACCGGAGCGAGACAGCTTTTGTGTCGGGGAAGCCTGAATCTTGTGTTTCCTCCGCCAGGACGTTTCAGAGGTATGTTTTGACTGCTTCGCTCGCACGCCCGCGCGTCTAAATAACGTGGCGCACTCGGGGCGTTTGCGGAGGTCCGCGGCGGGCGCGAGTGTGTGTGTGTGTGTGTGTGTGTGTGGAGCCGAGGACATGATGCTTTTGTGGCCGGTTATTGTTCGCGAGTCCCCCCGGCGGACCCGCGTTCGTCCGTGACTTTGAGAGGTTAGCTGCTCTCTCTCACACTCCCACGTTACGCCGCATTCGCGACGCTTATGCGCCACTTAACCGCTCGTTCGGCCGCGTTTTTTTTTCGCATTGTTGCGGGGAGTACGAGGGGGGACCGTGGAAAAGACAACAAAAAACCCCAAACGTGTCCCACATTATGTTCTCAATGTCAAGGCGAGGTGGTTTCCCTCATGGTGGTGGTGTCTTCCAGGGAACTGCGTCGTCTGGCTAATGTTAGCGTCTGCACGTGGCATGCCGCTGTTTCTACGTTGTTTTTTTTTTATTTTTTTTTTATTTTTTTGTTTTATGTAGGTCATTTGCTCACCGCGGCCGCCGGAACACTGGGAATGCATGCGGACCGCGTGAAAGCGTGCCGATGGTCACTCAATTTAAAGGGTTTTAAGGCGAGATTCCAGCAAACTGGTTTAAACTGGCTTGTTAAAGGAAAGTTAAGCAGAGATGAATGTGTAACAATCACATTTTTCTTTTGGATAGATAGCCTTTTAATAATAGCCCGTACAATTTCATGGGAGTATTGCAGGTTGTAGAGCTAAAGAAGCCAGTACATGCGGAATTATTGAATGAATTTAGGTCTGAAATATTTATACAGAAACGGCCTCTTACACTTAAGGTGTGCAGAGAATTTGGTTGTGCGGGGTTACAGCAACGGCATATCGAATATATTCATGTTTGATGGGTGGAAATAATGGCCAGGATGTCTGATTTCCATCCAAAGCAAGCCGTTCGGTGGTTACTGTGATTATGATGATCATTTTTTACTTGTAAGGTTTGTTAAGTAAAGCAGAGAGCTCTAAGGGACTTGGAGAGGATGACATAACTGGTGCACAGCAGGGAGAAGCAATAAACAGCAGCTCCCTCCAGGGAGGAACACAACCTGTAATTGATTGCTGTTCACACCCTGCACTCTCTGTCCATCATCCATAAACACCTTTAACAAATAGCAAAAGCTTAATTCTCAATCGGATTTTGTTAAATCTGTGCAAGCAATCGCACATTGATTATTATGATGTAACTCAGCTGGTAGGTGTCTGGGAGCGATGTCTGAGCTGGCACGGTCTTTCACAAAGAGGAAGGGACTTAAAGAATGCGAGGCGAAGCCACTATCTTGTACGGAGCTAAGCGGGATCCCAGCAAGGCCTCGGCGTGACTTTCTTGTGAAATCGGAATAACAAGTGAACATTCAGGATGTGATGCAATGCTTGGAAACCCCTGTCTGGCCAAGCAGGCAGGAGTTCTGGTGAGCTCTTAAAGTCCGCCTGCTGCCAGCTGGTCTGGGTTCAGAGCCGTCTGCATTGCTCCATCCCAGCCAGCTTTCTGAATATAGGTCAGAGGAGACACATGAGTTATATGGGGCATGCTGTGGATGACTTTGACCACTCTGTCCCTCGCGCTGACGAATACGAGACCATAGATTGGTGTAAGCTTGAAGTACTTGACCGAGTTTTCGTACTTTTGATGATTCGTAAGAAACACGACTTTCCTTTTGTCAGTCGGCACAGCACATATCTGCTGAATGTAAGTAGCTAAAACCTTTAACTTTAGTCTTGCAAGAAAAAAATAAAAGTTAAAACGGCTGAAAAGATCCCATGATACCATTTGTCTTACTATAAAATCCATTTTAGAGAGTGGGAAATCTTCTAAATTTCTAAACTAAGATCATTCAAGTTTAGGAGTTAATATGTCATGCATTCTGTCACTAATCATTGCAGGCAGGTATGCTTTAGTCACAAATTGCTCGGAAGTTTTAAATGGCAAACACCAGCTTAGGAATGTCTGGATTCCTGTCTGCTAGTTTTGTTTTCTTGACACAAAAGCATCGGGGCAAAATGGGCGCTCCTAGCCGGGGCCCCTCCACGTGCGTGGTGTTGGATCACTTAAAAGTTGGAGGAGGGGAAGAGGATGCCTTGTGTTTTACTCACACTTGCTTCAGAGGGGGTCAGAGGTGAGGCATTCCTCCCCAAGCTGAAAGTGTATGGGAACTGCTTGAGAGCTGCACCTTCCGCAGCCAGAAAACAGAACAGAGGCTGCAGTGAGTCATTCATTTTAATGTTAACTCAGCCGAGTAGACCGTGTGCCATTAGGGTTTTTCCTTTTTGCGTGGAAGCGTTTGCTCGGTTTTCTCCGGAGCAAACGGCGCACGCGGAAGCGGAGCTAGCGGATCACCCACAGCCGTCGACCTGTAGCTTCTGCGCCTCCATCTAATATGCATGTGTTACACAAGTTTTACTCGGGAACAAGAGAAATTCAGAGCACGTACGTTACGAGCAAAAACGGCAGCCCCTCCCCATGCAGTCCTGCGAGAGAGGCTGTTATGTGTGAATTTGGCTGCAGAGATGGGCGTGAGCTCTGACGTCAGCACCATCGCCTGACTATCATTCCTCATCCGCCGTGGATTCACACCGTTTTGTGCGGCGCCGGCGTCGTTTGGCTTTCTAGAGCATATAGGAATTCATGTGGCATGATAGTCACAGGGGCTTTCATAATCGGATCTTTGGGCCAATGACGTACGCAAGTGTGTCTCCTTTATTCCTCCTGCTGCAACTGAATTCCTCCCGTCACCCCATCCCTCTTCTTCTCCTCCCTCCCTCACCTCTTTCTCTCGCTCTATTTTTAGAGTGCACTCTAATACTCTCGTTCCCTCTCCTGCCCTCCCTCCCTTGCAGTCCCACTGACCTATTTTATGGCGCACCGTCAAAGACAGGAGGACTGTTTACAGCTTAGCGTCGTTTCTAGGTCAGTGGGACAGCGCAGACGTATGCGCGCTTCCGCCACCCCCCCCCCCCCCCCACCCCCCCGCCTTTGTTTCGCACCCCACCACCCCTTCAAGTCTTTATGAAAATTATTCAGGGTTTGGAAGGGGGCTGGCTGACCCTACATTTTTCCACATCTGTTGGTGGTTTTGTCCATTCCCCTCCCTGTTCAGAGTAACATTACTTCAGATACTTGGGAAAACGGGGACAAAGAAGAGATGGCAAAATACCAGCAGTTTCGCCAGGTTTACAGCATACCTACACTTAGCCCCCTGAGTCATAACAAAATGGGCGTGAGCAAATAAAATGATTAAATATTCGGAGCATTGTTTAAGCTGTTTCAAGGTCATGGTTTGCTTTTTTTCTTTTCTTTCTTTTTTTTTTTATAGTGTGAGATTATGTAACAGAGCAGAAGCAGAGAATTGCCGTGACCAGTCTGGATGAGATGCTCACTAGATTAAACAGTCATGTAGGTTTGTCTGGTTTGTTGCATGGAGGCAGAACATGGCAGCATAATGAAAGAAGGTTAATCTACATCAGTTTTGTTCAATCTGATGACATTTCCTCTAATCCTGATGAGAGACTATCAGCTCAGCACAAAGTATTGGGTTTATTTTTTTTTATTATTATTTATTTATTTTTGTCCTGCATGAGGTCAATGAAACCGATTGCCAGCAACTGAAGATGTAATTAAGGAATAATCTCTTAAATTACTCCTTAACCCGTGCATAGTAAAAAAAAAACCCAACCTTTTGCTCTCAGAGATTATTGAGTAACAGAGTCAAAATCATGCATGTATGCAAAGTTCTGCACACATTGAGTCTTTCATAGAATAAAACTTTCTTAAATTGTGGTGATCATGGTTGTTTACATTTCAGTTATTGCAAGACATGAGAGTCTGACTAAGTTGTTTGACGGTTGAAACTGAGAGAGGAAGTTTCCGTGACCCAGATTATTGTGTTCTGTGTGTCATGTGTTCATGTTTGCTATGGACTCGGGGCTTAGTGTAATGATGTGTTATTAATTGCTGCATGCTGCGCAGCGAGGGAACCAGAAGAATCTGGCCTGAAACGAGCAGATCTAGTCATTACATAACCCCGGATTGTTGTCAACATCCACGCTGTGTTCAGCATTGTTGTTAACTTTATAGAACAAGACATGGTGGGTGGTCAAGGTTTCCTGTTGAGCTATGATGGTGACACTGCATAAGGAAGTTCAGGAGCTTGCGGTGTAATTTCAGAAAGTATGACTTTGCTGTGACGTTGGCCTTGCTCCACACACACACACACACACAAAGCGCACAAACGGCCCAGAAGTGACCAGCCGTTTCAGTAAATTTTGACTTCCACAGGCCTGTTCCGGCTAATGAGTCGATACATTTTTCTCCATTTTCCCCTTAGAAAGCTAACTCATTAAACCAGACATCTCAGGCAAATTATGTGGTGTCTTGCTTCAAAAGAGGCCACACAGCAACTGCAGTACAGATTTTATTATATGACGAGTTATGAAACATGAGCCCTATCATGCAATTTTTTTTTTTTGGCTCTACTGTGCCACAGCCCCAACCCCTACCTGCCTCCTTTGCCCCATTTCGTGTCCGTTTTTGCAAAGCTGGCACCAGGTCAAACTGGCTGGGCTCTGGTTATGTGACTGCTTTACTGCTCCGTCTTACACAACAGCTCTGCAGCAGCAGCAGCAGCAGCAGCAGCACGTACGTACAGCGTGTTCAGTCCATGCCCACAGATCCGTCTGTTCACCTCTGTGCTGCTGCCAAAACTCTGCAGATCATCCTCCTTACTCTTGAAGTAAACAAAGGCAATAAAGACATGAAAGGCAAAATGTTATGTAACTGCAAGGATTGTGTCACAGGTTTTTTTTTTTTTTTTTTTTTTTTGGTTGAATGTATGCCAACTGCGCCGACTTTCACATCTAACCTGCCTATTCCTCTCTTTGTCTCTCTCTCCATAACCCACTTAGCGGTCAGCAAGCAGCAGCACCCAAGCTGGACCCTCAGGGAGCCCCAAAGAAAGACTGACCTACATCCTCTGCAAGCCACTGAGAGGAGCAGCGCAGCACTCTAGCAGACACCGCAGCTCTGCTGAAGATTGAGGAGGACATCGATAAACTCAAAATTGCCTCCAGCAAAAGCAAGACTCCGAAAATCTTGTTTTCAACCGTTTGCCGAAACAGCTGAAAGACTTTTTGCTCAAAATAAAAACTTGTTTCTTTTTTTAGGCTGTTTTTTCAGAAGACGAGTTCAATGTCTGAGGTTTTCTTGGAGTTCCATCTCTTTTTAATCTTTTTGGCTAATCTGGACACTTGAACATTTTGATTTTGAAAATAAAGTGACAAATCAATGAGGCTCCTCCTTACAGGAACTCAAATACCTCATCCAAAAGTTTTTGCTGATCCTGCGACATAGGTCAAACTTTGTAGTACTAAAGTCGTTGGCTTCTATAGTTGTACATCTTTTCCCTCCCCCCTGCCCTTTGCCGGAGTTACACTCTGGCACCCAGCTGGGAAGAAATGGAAAGCTTAAGCCTCCACCTCCCATCCACCAGCAACAAAAATGCCATGGAGGTGGACAGTTATTCTACCTTCAGTGGGAGCATCCCGTCACCTCTTCCCGAAGGCGGAGCACGGGTCAGCCGCCAGGCTAAAGGTTCTAAGCCGACTGTGACATCCCGTCGCAAGCGGGAGTTCATCTCCGATGAGAAGAAAGACGATTCCTACTGGGAAAAACGGCGTAAGAACAACGAAGCAGCCAAACGTTCAAGGGAAAAGCGTCGCCTCAATGACATGGTGCTAGAGAACCGGGTCATGGCGCTGAACGAGGAGAATGTTCGTCTAAAAACGGAACTCCTCCAGCTCAAGTTGCGCTTTGGCCTCATCAGCACAGCCTCCTACATGGAGAAAAGTCAGCAGATCTCCAGCAGTGCTGCTGGTACTAACACTTGTAGCAATGGGAGCAGCACTAATGGCACCCCCAACAGAAATGCATACCTCTCAAGCAGCGGCTACTCCAGCGCATCCCAGGTGATGCTGAATTCAGACTCCTCTGAAACCGAACAGTCCAGCCGAGGCGAGCGCCACACCACGCTCCACAAGTACTCTCCGAGGGGCTCCGTCTCTGACATGTCCGATGGCTCCTCCAGAGACAGTCCGGAACCCATGGGCTACAACATTAAGAAGGAGCCCTCTAGTATGGACATGGCCAGACTGGAAAGCAATGGGATTCCCAGTGAGATTTCTAATGGGATGCCCAACGGATTGCCAAGTGGGGCATACCATGGCAACCACACTCCTCTGGTCTCTCCTTATCAGCAGAGTACTGCGTTGACTGAAAGTAACATGGACTACCAGCACCCTCAACAGCAGCAGCAATGCCACATGGAAGCCTCCAGCACTGCTCCTCAGACCACATCTGCACAAAGGAGTGTCATATTGTATCGCTCTAGCAGTGGCTGTTACCCAATGGAGAGTCAGAGGCCAGAGGACCAGCACTCCCCGCTAAACAGACCACAGCAACATGACCAGCAAATGTCTAAGTTCTCAGACTGCTCAGCGACCATCACAGAGGTTGCGGAGAAGCTAGAGAGGACAAAGACTTTGGACTGTGAGCAGTACGAGTACACCAATGGTCATGCTGAGTCAGCTGATGAGCTGCACATGAGGTACAACACCCAGCAGCAGCATGAGAACCATCATGGGCATTACAGCTACCAAGGTCAGGAGAACAGCCTGCAGCACTCTCAAAGCCATCGGAACCCCTTTGCCCCTAATCTGATCCACAGCACTGATGAGGGCAAGTCCTCCTTCCCGCAGCACAACGGCTACCTCAACACACTGGACGAAGAGCCCCCGGTGCTCACCTACGAGGGAGGCCCCAGAGCTGATGGTTTCTACCAGGAGAATTCCTCTGCTAAAGATACCTCTTCCAGTGACGGGGACCCTCGAAGCTCTGACAAGGAGGGCTCCACCGATGACGAATCCCCCTCCTCGTCCTCCTCAGACATCAGCAGCTACCACCAGAAAACTTCAGGGGCTGTCGCCTCGCACGGCGAATGCCAGGCCGAGGTCAAAGCCACCGCCTTGCCCCATAAGCTGCGCCTCAAGTACAGAGCTCTGTCCAATGGGGCGGCAAGAGCACAGATGGAGGGAACTGTCAGCATTTCAATGTCGCCCTCACCCACCTTGCCTCAGCACCCTTACCTGGCTCTACCTAGCAACCTTCACAGCAGCCAGGCCAATGGGGAGAGCAAAGAGGCAGAGAACGAGACTGAATATGCAGAGCAGGTCACGCCTCAGGTGAATGGGAAGGCAGAGGCCAAAAAGGAAGGAGGTAAAAAGGGATCCAGCAGGGGTGGGCGCAATAAGAGGCGGGATTAAGGACAATTTGGAGCAGCTTCTCTGTGTCGCCTCTCTGTAACTACGACTACAGCCCAACTCACCTCACGATACAGAAAAGAAGCCAGTCAACTGTGTGAGGTGTAGTTGGGGTGTGATTTCAATATCAAGTTTCACTGTGTCACTTGTTCCACTTCCCTTTAATCCCTCCCACCTTGCATTTTCCCCTCCAATTTAGATAACACATCACTTAAAAAGGGAGGGAACAGAATGAAACATCCAGTTCTGCAGTCTTGCGTATTTCCCTTGGGAAAAATCCAAACATTATTCAGTTACTCATTATTTTTAAACTGCCCTGGTGGCTGGCCAGCATACATTGTCATGGCATTACGGGAACATTTCTTTGACCAAAGAATACACATACTTCCTTTAGTTTCTCCCTTTTTTTTGGCACATTGACATTCTTCCTCCTACGAGCACATCTGTATGATGACATCCTCCACTTACTTACCATCTGCACACAAGTCCCCTTCACTTCCGAAGCACTTAGATTGTATATTACTGTGATATATAAATTTGCATATATGGAGTATATATTTTAAGAAGAAAAATTTGGCAAAAACAACAAAAAAAAATATTGATGTGGGATAAAGAAGTCTTACATTTAAAGAGATCAGTTTGTTCTTGTTGAGACACCTTGTACAGTCCCTCTTTGTCTAGAAATTGCCTCAAAAATGTTCTTTTAACTGAAAGTGTGAGCCACAACTTGTAAAAAAAAATACAAACCAAAAAACAAAACAAAAAAAACAACAACTTTTTTTTAGATTCATGGATCAGCCTGAGGTCCTCATTCAGGTGATTTGAGCTATTCAACCCTGACAACTGTCAAAACAGTGGAGGCCAGTTATCCGCATATCAGTCAAGGCTCGGCAGTCACACATTGCTGTCGGCAAAACCTGACAAGCAGCAGGCGAGCCTCACTTGCCGGCCTTTTGACAAAATAGGTAAATCTTCTCCTTCCAGACAAAAGTTGTCTGTCTAATAAATGAAATGGCTCTCTAGTTGCAACCAGCAAAGCTGCTCTCTCTTCATAAGGTGCCTCTTTATTGTGTTGTCTCTTGTCCCAACATAGACCAATGTCTTAACAATCCCACCCACCTCCGCCGAGTTGTTTAGCTACAGTCGCTGCAGTAGATCCTACAGTCTGTACAAGTTTTAACTGTTTCACTTTCTGGTGCCTGCCTCTGGCCACGATGTATAAATGTAAAGTTGTCTCTATCTCTTGTATACTGCTGTCATTATATTTTATTATTATTTTATTAATATTGTTATTTTCTATTATATTGGGTTATTATTTTGTCTACTATTATCTGTATTTTTCTGTCATGTTGTTGTGTCATTTTGCTCTATGCTCTTCCTGGTTGTGCTGTGTATTTACCCATGCTACCCTATGCCCCAGTTACCATTTGTACTCTGTGTTACTGTATAACCTATATTGTTCGCCGACAGGCTTAATGATGGGAAAACATGGGGGAAAAAGAATAGGCTTGTCCATAAGTGATTGTGTATCGCTATACTTCACATGGATATGCAAAATGGTTACAATAAAAACTCATTTTTGATTGACTGAAAAATTGAAAATGGGGGAAAATAAAAGGTTGTTGAATTCATGCATTGTTTTGCTTTTTGCTTTTTTTTCTCAATGAAGTTACTCACAAACACACAATGATCCAGACAAGTCTATTTCTAATGGAATAACAGCTTGCTGATTCACAGCTCACACCACCCAGACAGTAACAACCGAGTCTGCCAGTAAGCCTCGGTGTGAGCCGGAACAGCTTCACTGTTTCACCAAGTCATCACTTCATGCTGCCTACTGGCAGAGATTCAAAGGGATGAGACAAACAGACTTCGTGGTAGAGCTGCACCGGAGCAAATATGTGGGCGACACTTGACCTCTGAATATTCATGCAATGGGAATATTTAAAACAACCATCAGCACAATTTCTACACCAAAGAATATTTTTACAAAAAGGCTTTCCCCTAACAAGAGAGAGTGGCAGTCAGTTTTCACCATGCTGGACAGCTCGTGCTAATTGTCAGGACTGATTAAATATGACATTAATACTTTTGTATTTTTGCATTGAGTAACTGGTCGCCAGGATGAGAGAATTTAAATAACATATGACAGAACAATACTGACTTCAAAGGCATACAACACATAGCAAATAATGGAAAAGCAGCAGTGTCAGCTCAAGAATAACTGCCCTGAATTTTAACTAGGAAATTAGATCAAACATCAGCATGTCGCAATGTTTTTCTACCGCGTGACATAGAAGAGGTTGCCCGACAACCCATAAAGAATTATCACAGTTGGCCTCGCCTGTATGAATCATTCTAGTCTTCCATGTCATTGTTTTGTTATTACAGCAAGTCCACAACGTTTACTGCTCTGGTTTATTATTACAGTCTCATAAAGGCTGAAAACGCACAGTGACAAACCCACCTTGCTAGCATCCTCCGAGCATCAAACGGCAGATATCCAGCTACCTGTTGACCTGGTCTGACATTGTGGGGCATTTAGCAGCTGAGGAGCCCGATATTTCCCTCAGGAGCTGGTGAAGACTGTAGAGTTAATCCAGCATTTACATAGATGGCCGGTGAAACGACCGCTGATGAATACTTTTTTTTTTTTTTACCTCCCACAAGGAGATTATGTTTTCCATATTTGTTAATTTTTTTGCAGAGTTATGCGACAACAATAAAAAATTAGCAAGCCCAATTGCACAGGAATCGGTGGAGTGGTGTAGCATAAGGCATTAACTCATTCAGTTTTTGGTCAGATTCATTAAACACGGCATAACATTGGCACTGGTCTGGCCAGTGTTACACAGAGCTTTGTGCAGGTGCTCTGCACAGGGCCTCTCTAGTTTCCTCTGGTTCTTCAGGATGTGTAAATAGGCAACACAACACATATGCGACAAGCTATGTTCTGTACTACAGAAAGTGGAAGAAAAGAACATTGTTCCGCATATGTGCACTACCAAGGAAATTTAGAACTTTGCTCTCCTTCTCTGCTGGAGCCCAGGATTGCTCAATGCTCAATGCGATGAACAAACATCCACAGAAACAGTTCTGAAGCTGAGAGGAGCGTTGCAGAATGTATCAGAGTGCAAAAAGCAAAAACAAGTTACGCAACTGCTTCGGAGGAAAGCTGCATCAGACTGTGAACACTGAATATGGCTGCCTGCGTCTGACCCTGCCGTTAATGGAACAATGGTTAATGGGAACAAGTTGGCATGAGCAGAGCATGCTGATGACAAGGGTTACATAAGAGCCATTAGAGGAAGGAAAGCCTATCAGATACAGAGGTGTTGCAATTTCAGGGAAACACTCAGGCTTCTCAAGAATCCTAGAACAGCAGCCCTTGTCAGAAAATGTCAACAGAAACAAGTTTATTAACAGGGTGAATCACATTTTGGGATGGCAATGAAATGCATCCGCTGTGGTTTGTGAGCCAGTTAACTTTCTCATAGTTGTCTCAGTTTCTCATGGATGAAAGAAAGGATGTGACCACAGACCGACTTGATGATTTCGATCAGTAATATGAAACGCCGGGGTGTGAAACTCTGCCCTGCATGCCACCCGCCAGCCGGCTACATTACGAAGTGACATTCCACAGGAAACCGCCGTGCTTTGTAGTCTGATATCCTCTTGGCATTTTCTCTCCGACACCTTCCCTACCTCCTTCCTTGGTCTCTTCATGTCTCCTTCTCTCTTGTTTTCCTTCTTGCCAACTCCCTGTTTTTCCAGCCCATCTTTCTGAGCCGTAAATGCTGCTTTGTACTGTGCGGAAGCTTGTGAAAACGGGCCAGGGGAGTAAAAGTAGGTCAGCGAGGAGGGATAGGAGATGATGGAGGAGCGAGTGAGTGAGGCAGAGGGAAAGGAGGGAGGGAGGGAGGGAGGGCGAGAGGGTTACATCATATGCCTCCACAGTTTAAACTTGAGCAAACTAGTCAGAGAAGGTCTCTCTTGTTGTTGCCTGGGGGAGCAGGTCAGTGGCACACATACACACACACTGACACACACGCACGCGCACACACACGCACGCACACACACAGTGGAGTCGCACAGAAATTAGACATTGTAGCTCATTGACATTTATGAAAGATGACAAACAATAGCTGAATTGTCAGAGTGACTAAGTTCACGTACCCAAAAGCTCCAAGACATTTTCACTGTCAATATCTCCCAGGGTTCAAGTTAAAAGTTTGGTAATTCTATTCCAGTGCCATTCTGGATAATGGGTGAGGGATATTTGTGGAGCGCTGTGTAACTTTATGGAAAACTGGAATTACACACCTTTTTTGTTTTTTTTTCATCAAGCTTGCTTCAGTGCTCTCAAATAGAGTGTTACATGAGCTGACACTGACTCGGTTGTGACACATGGAGAGCAGAGTCTACATAGTCTAGTTTGACCTAATTCGAATAACCACCTCCCTCCCCCCACAAACACACACGTACACACATTCATACCTACGCACTTAAATAACACACCTGCCCCTCAGGTGGGTGCAGCAATCCAGGTATGATGACATGAATTTGCTACAGATTGAAGAAATTATGTAAGTTGGTGAGCCTTAGCAAATGTTTTTTGTTTTTTTGTTTTGTTTTTTACCGTTTTTTTTAAAGAGTTAATATGCTTAATGGTAGATGGAAACATCTTATGCCAATAAGTTCGTGGTCAGTCACTTTTTCACTTCACAGCAGACGAAAGCTAATATAAATAAAAATAGAGAAAAAGATGGGTGGGGGTTGGCCTTGTGTCACTTTCAGTGAACAACAACCCGGGATGGTTATGTAACCAGGATGCTGCAGTATGTAGGTCAGCAGCACAGGGAGAGACAGAGATGGGGTAGGGATGGAGCTGAGGAGTGTGTGTGTGTGTGTGTGTGTGTGTGTGTGTGTGTGTGTGTGTGTGTGTGTGTGTGTGTGTGCTCTCTGGTGTC
>CAAKHG010017783.1:4043-18743 GCA_901007715.1 Dactylopterus volitans
CAGCACATGCAAACGACGCCAGACTTACGCTCAAAGTGTTGCAAACTCCGTAAAAATAAATCAAACCGCAAGGTGTTGTAAATCCATGTATATCCCTTCATATAGAGCGTCATCGCTTGTTATTTTTATTTTTTTCACGTCTGTTTGTGTGAATTATGAGGAGAACAATGTTCCGCTTTGTTTATAGAGAAGGTGATGGACCAAAACTTTAACTTGGTGAGATGAACACATCACTTGCTGGGCTGTTATTAGCCTTTGCCTCTGATTTTCTTATGTAAAATGGGTACGGTTTTGAAATGTTTTAATGATAAAGCATGTTTGTCAATAAGGGGCTTAAGTTTGGTGAAGCATGGGTCTCATTCTTGGACTCGGATTACACCGGGCTGTATAATTTGGATGTTTCAGGACTTTCTGCACCTTCAAGGGTTAACCTGCCAGATGTAGTCTGGTTGTGTGCAAGGAGTTTCAGACAAGAGACTGAGCAGTGATCAGCTCAGGATGGCAACGACCACTTGTTGTGTTATGCGAGTGCTTTTGCTTGAAAATGGATCAGCGAGGGTCTGGTTCTGAACTATCACACTTTCGTTTGCAGCGCTATGTGACCTATCGCCATTCACTTACCAGCTGAGCTCTTGATTGTGATAGATGGAGATATCGTTTAACTCGAGTCTTAGGAGGTCCAGTGTTGTGCGTGAAACACTGACAGCAGCAGAGCTAGGACACTCCAAGCCAGCCCTGCAACCTTTTCAGCAGGGCAGGGCAGGTCTCTGCAGGGATTTATTATTCCCACTACAGGCATAAGGGATTTGACACAGGGTGTTTTGTGTGTGTGTTAGACAGAGATAGCAAGAGAGAGACAGTGAGGGGGTGGGGGTAGGGGCATGTTGCTGCCATGGCTCAGCTGGTAAGGGAAGAGAGAAAGAGGCTGGAACAGATTCATCCCAAGGCTTGTTGGCCTATATGGCTCTACACACACACACACACACACACACACACACACACACACACACACACACACACGCACAAGACAGGCTACTTTGCTAATGAGCTGCATCTTTATAGTGTCCTCTCTGGCTTAATGGTACTCTACGATATTGCCTCCTTCGCCGGTTCACGCGCACGTTTGCGCACCGATGCCACGCAAGTGTGACCGAGCAGGTGGACGCTCCAGCTCCAGCTCTGAGGAGCCGGGACTCAAACCAGCCGGTTTCAGATGGTTGGGTGGCGCCGCTGCCTCCTGAGCGAGTGGAAGCATCGAGCCTGAGCGGCAATCCGAGTGTGGGATCCGGATCGAGCGGGTTGCGTCCTGGCGATATTTCCGTCTGGTCCTGATCCCGATCAGGGTCACGGGCGGCGTGGCGCTTTGATTTGATCAGCTGATCAGAGGTCAGGTGCCCGCGCGGTAATATATTCCCGCGGGGAGAGATGTTCAGCTGATGTCTGCATCCACACACACACACACACACGCACACACACACTCTGAGTAATGAAGTGGCGGCGCCGCAGTCACCCTCTTCCATTTACATATAGAATACATTACGGAAAGGTTTATTTTGTGGCACACTTCCACAATGAGATTCAATAAATTCTCCATCCAGCGGCCGCTCGGAGAGCCCAACAAGCGACGGAGCGAAAACACGGCGGCGGGAGGGGAAATGATGTCGGAGAGATACAGACACGTCTCCCGCGCTCAAAGACCGGGATGTAAATTGACTGCAAACAGAAAAGCCATTAATAATGATAATCACAATAATAATTTAGAAGCAGGGGATGCACACATTTAGCCAGGCAATAAGAAATCCATCTGCAGAGGTGTTAATATTGAAGAGATGCTGATGGCACAAAAAAACAAGCCGGCATCTGAATATGTAATGACAACCGGGAGGCCATAACAAACATCGCTTTTATGTCGAGAGTATTACTTATTAAAATTGCATCTTAAATATTTATCACATTATAGATGGCCCCTATCACTGTTTCCTTATTTGTCTCCCCTAAGATTTCTTAGATTATTTTAACACCCCCACTCCCCCCACACCCACACGCACGCACGCACCGCCCCTGTTCCTTCAGAAATGGCCTGATTAAAATCAAACGCCAGAGTGGATCGCGGTGAATTATGCAGACTTTGGTGGGCAAATGAAGCGAAAGGCGCCGGTTCATTTAAAAATTTAGGTGGGCGCCGGAGAACGCTGCATATTGATAAGCTGCGGTTATTAGTGGCGTGCGGCGCGTCGCGTGACTGATGCGTCGGCTGGTTTGTTGGGATTCCGGGCAGAGAAGTTGCGGCGGCAAATTATCATCTATCTCCGCGCCCCCTAAACAAAATTAATACCCGCTTTCATCTCACGTTACAAAGGTGATGCATCAAGACTGTAATCAGGTTAGATATTCCAGATGTAAGCACAATGATATATCATCATCACGCGCTCGGAATGAGATGAGCTGCTCGGGAAAAAACTTTCCGAAAAGTGCAGGAAATACAAATGGCTGCCTGTGTACCCATGTGACATTTTTAAGCCTATGTTGTTAAATAGGTTCACATTATGACTGCAGATGTGACCTGAAAAAGTATATTAAAAAAGATTTGGAATAATATATATTTATATATATTTAGATCAGACCAAGAATGTGTGGTTAATGGTTTAAAATTACATGTGCTCCTTTTTCTTTTGCCTCACTAAAAACCCAGGATCCACAAATACGTTAATATTGTTGATGCCAAAAGTTTAAACCGGTGGACAGGGGACGTCTCGCGCTGATGTGAAAAATGAGGCTCCGTTTACGCGCCCCTAAGTCACACTTGTTTACAGGCTTCCCACTCAGATTTGAAGTAAAAATGTGGGAATCAGCTGCACAGTCACATTTATGCATAAAAATAACGCAGAGCCTAATATTTCCCGCAAACTACAGTATAAGAAGTCTGTGCTATTTTCCCAAGGTATTGTTTTATATTTCTGCTGTAGGGATAATTTGATAAATATATAAAAGGACCATGCCCCCCCCCCCCTTGTTTTAATATTATGTTTGAGGGCATTTCGGCCTTTTCGATGAAAGACACGAAGGAATAAGAGGAGATGAGGCGCAACAAAAAAGCCGAAGAAATTATTTCTTAGGTTGCAGATAGCAGCTCTGGAGGGCAGATGTGTGGAATTTGGCTCAGAGACTTTTCAGCACATATGTGAAGCAGGGATTTTTTATTTTTTTTATTTATTTTTTTTTATTTTGCAGGGCGAGTGGAGGTTTTTTTTTTTTTCACACGTTTAAGATTCAAAGACTCCCAACGCAGCGGCGCCAAGGTGAACCCTCTTAACCGCGGAAAGCGCCGGAGCGCCTTCCTTTCAGAGGTCGGCCCCCAGTTTTCGAAGGCTGCGAATGCCTCTTCCTTTCCATTTCTGTGTTTTCATCAGGCTATAATATCATATGCGACAGGGATGGCTGCGCCCGGCTCGTCTCTCTCCCGCCGTCTCCTCTCCCCGTCTCTGTCCCGCCAAAATAAAGGAACACAGAGGAAGAGGTTTTAATGAGATCAACACAGAGCGCCGGCTACATTGATAAGTAAATACTACAGCTTTAAATGCCTCTCGCACTCAATTGGCTCCCTGCTATTGTTGCCGAGCCCACGCCTCAGCGAACACTAAATTTTCACTGTCACACTTCAATAACCCTAATTGTCCAAAATAAATGAGCTAATTTCTGAAGTTCCATTTTCATATGCAGGAGATAAGGCAACTTTGCTGATTGATTGGATTCCTTTGTGTGCATGTGCCACGTGGGTAGGAGTGTGTGTGCGTGCGTGCGTGCGCGTGTGCGTGCGCGCGCGCGTGCGAGAGGGTGTCTGAGTAAATGTGTGTGAAACTGCGGCACTCATAATTTGAGTGAAAGCTTCTGTTTATTATGCCTCTGTTATTCACTGCAAGCGTTTCTGTGACCCCTGCTGATATTCATCCGGCTTCCTCTCCTCATAGGAAGAAAGAGAGAGGGAAGGCGAGAAAATAGATGGAGAAAGAGGGAGGGCGAGAGAGAGAGAAATGGAGGGAAAGTTGCAGTGTGTGTATGTGTGTGTGTGTGTGTTTGCGCACGTGTGTGTGTGCGTAAGGGGTCCCTACAGAGTTGGTGCTGGAAGTAGCCCGATCATTTGCATTTTTTCATTTGAGCTGTTATTTGCAGCATTGCGTGCAGCTCAAACCCTCCAGGGCCCGCCGAGTAATTCAGTAAAAAGGCAGGTAAGACATAAATTAATCATAAGACGTCTTATTGCATTCAGCTCACACGCGCGCACACACACACGCACACGCGCGCGCACGCATGCACACACGCACGCACACACACGGATGTAAATACTCATATAAGAATATACGTGCAGACGCGGCATCACTCATGAGAATGCGCAAATAAATAGGAAGGGAGAACACACACGCGCGCGCACGTACGCACGCATGCGCGCGCACACACATACACACACACACGCGCGCGCACCAGACTCCGATTGAATCTGAAAGGAGACAAAGGTCGAGTGAGAAAGTTTTCAACTCCATCAAGCAGAATTACTCAGCTGGGTGGAGAGGAGTAACTTTTAATGGACCAATGTTTTAATGCAAAAACTTTCTCAAACTGGAGCGCGTCTTGCATATCAATGTGGAGCTTCAATTTTTCACCCGGTAATGTTACATTCATCAGATGAGAGGAGGTAATTCCCCCTCCGTGTTGCTGTTGCTCTAATGGGACTGTACGACATAATGATATTGATACAAATGTGTGAGGATTTGTAGGACTGGCAGGCCGGGAGCCGAGCGGAGTCACAAAAACAAAAAACGTTCATGACGTTTCTGTAAATCTCCACGGAAACGGAGGCGTCACAGGGGATCACGACCGATCGCGCAATCTGCCACCTGTGGGTACAGTCGAATTTAAAGTGACAATAAGCAAAAGACCGCTTATCCTTCATCCGTTCACCCGCGTTCCACCGATCCACCAAAGTTTCATGGGAAAACCGTCCATTTTTTTAACGTCATCCTGCCGAGGATGGAGGAGCAAAAAAAAAAAAAAAAAAGAAAGTCAGATGAATAAAATAGCGTGCTTCAAGACAGGTGAAATTTCGGCTGAGCGTTCCCTCCATGATTCTGCTAACAAATAAAGAGGCGTGAGGGGAAATTAAGCTCCTTATTGGAGGTAATTAAGTACCGTGTGGGGAGGCCTGCTGGATTATATCGCAGCACAGAAAGATCAGAATTGCGGGGACGTGCAGGGCAGCATTCCCAGTTTCTTCACCCTTCACCTCGGCGACTCACCAAACTGACTCCGGACTATCTTCCATGGAGCCGGAACCTTTTGCGTGCGCGCGTCTGGTTTTGCCGGTTCTCCTGATGCCTGTCTGGGTTCCCTCCGGGCGCTCTGGCCTCCCCCCCCCCCCCCCACAGATGGGAAACACGCGGCCGCGGTCAAGCCGTCAGTGTGAGTGTGATTAGCTGTCCGTGTGTGTGTGTGTGTGTGTGTCGGCATTGTGATTGACAGGAGACCACAGGAGACCCCCGCCGCCACACACACACCCCCCCATGACCTTCCATAGCACAAGCTAGTAAAACGAATGGATGAGTGGAACAAAGGGTTGTTTTTTTTTTTAAGTTTGGTATCATTTAAAGGGAAAATAATAACAAAAACAGCGCCGGTGACAGTAGGACGCTCCCTCATTTGCATTCGGGCTTTCAGACTGCCGTCGACAATCTTTATAACGAGGACGTATCAAATGTCGGCGGCGCCGCTTGTCGTGACGAGCCCACAGAGAAACCGCTGCTCCCCGCGGGCTTTTACGGAGCTTTGCAGCGAGTTTAAGCTGCGATTTTTTTATTTTTCTTTTGATTGACTCCCACCAGTCTCACAACGTCACTTCTCGACGCCGCTTCTGTTCTTGAGGAAAGGAAGAAAGAAAGAGATTTTTTTTAAAAACGCTGAAAGCAAACGGCGCGCTCTCTGCTCGGGATGGTTTTCCGTCAAATCTTGCATGGTTGGTGTCACAAAAACACACACACACACGCACGCGCACACACATTAGTGCCTTGTCGGTGTACCTCAGGTCCACCTCCTGTCCTCCACCCAAATACAGAGATAGGCTTTCTCGCTGGTTGAACAGATACAGTTGATTAAGTCTCTGCGTGCCACTAATCGAGAGGTAATTAGCAAAGGACTAAATATATTGTGACTTTTGTGGGGGAAAAAAAAAATGAATCAGAAGCAGCGTTTCTGTGATTAAAGTGCTAATTATAAAATGAAAATCCTTTTTTTTTTTCTTTCCTCCCACAATTTGACGCTTTCTAAAAACCTTTATGGTGGATTTCCATTACATGGTACCGGCTCAACTCAACTCAACTCAACTCGCCTCTGGTACCAGGTACTTTTCTGAGTGTCGTTTTCCATTACAAAGTAGTACCCCCTCAGGGTACCCGGTCGTCATTAGCAACGGCGCATGAATCTGCCGTCACACTGGCCAACAGTTCAGCAACTTGTTGATACGCTTTTTCGTCTGCGCCTCGCCGACTGACCGCGGCGTGGGATTTGCGGGCCGCCGCCATCATGTCAGCAGACGCGTGTCCGAACGATTAACGAACAAATAAACAACCGCCGCCGGAGCTTCGCTATTTTTAAAAAAATGGCGGGTTTGGCTTTGCTGCACATTGACGACGCAGAGACGCAGTGACGATCCTCTCTGACCAATCAGGGGTCTGCGGTGTTCTGACGTCACATTTTGGTACCAGCTCTACTTTTTTTGGAACCTCGGCGGTGGTGATGCCAAAAAAGTTGGCACCAGGTACTTTTTCGCAATGGAAAACCAAAAACCATGTAATGGAAATGCGCCATTACAGTGTATCGCTGCCCCCGGCGTTGTGCCGCATGTCTAAAGGCGAGGCGGAAAGTTCCGGACTTCCGTTTCCGTTCTGGTTACTGAGCGACGCGACGCGCCCGACCTCCGCCCGACCCCCAAGCGGCCGTCTCCAGTCGCCTGCCGCATGTCCCCCTGACTTCCGCTTATTATTCCGCATCCTCAGCCATTCACAACACAAACAGGCGGCGCGGTCGGATTTTTTTTTTTTTCTCTCTCTTTCTCTCTCTCTCTTTTTTTTTCCCGCTTTAAATCCCCGGCACTCTCGTACGGCACTTATCAGCGCCTTTGTTCCTGAATGCAGCAGTCTGAGGCCGATTGGCCCATCAATACACTATCAGAGTAGGTAGGCTAGATAAGAATTCTGCTGCTATCTGTCTGCCGTGAATAAGCTGTCTAGAGGTCTGCGCAGTCCAGGTCAACACACACACACACACACACACACGCGCGTGCAGACACACACTGAATAAGCTGTCTAGAGTCTTTATAGTGTATTCCTGCACAGACACACGGCGTTATCAGTACGGGAGGAGGGCGTTCAATGCAGCAAGGGAAGATATTACTACAACCGGTGTATCTCAGCTCCGACATAATGTTACTCCCAATAGTTAAACTTTGGCCAGAAGAAAGCGGGTTCGGGGCGGAGACGGTGAAGACGGGGGGGGAACAAGGCACCTCCACCGCCGCCCGGTTTTGCGCGCAAAATTATGCAATCGAGTCTCCCCATTAATTCAGTCCAATTTGGACGGATTTAACGAGCTAAGTTCGCCCATTTAAAGTCTGGTCCAATATATCGATGCATAAATAAATTACACAAGAACAATTTAAAACTTGTTATCCTGGCGGCAGGTTGAACGACGTTAAAATTGGCAGGATGAAAGTCCAACCGATGTTTTTACTAAACCGTTTAGAGTTTCGAGTGCTACTTTCACTACTTCACAAAGAGAACAAATGGGAGTGTAGGCGTTCTCTTTGTTATTGTTATTATTATTATTAGGAGCCGTGGCAGCAGCAAACTATCGGCTCATTTAAATTAGGGCTGAAAACATTATTATTCACTGCAGCGTTCTCATGAATTTAACATTACTCCTTTTAATCATTTTAATTATTTACTATTCTAAATGCATTTTTATTCGCTTCATTTAATTTTTTTTTTCTTCCCTGCTATTTATTCCCCTGTTTTAATCGCCTTTTGTCTTTTCGTGCTCTTTTATTATCTGGAGATCTCGCTTTTGTTCTGTGATTTTTTTAATGTTGTTCTTCGCTGACTTATTCTGTTTCTTTGCCCTTTTTTTAAAAGCACTTTGAGCGGCCTTGAGTATGAACGCTGCTGCGCGAGTGACACGGCCTCGCTTCAGCTGTTGCAGCGTTAGCATTAATATTAGTGTTAGCATCAGTAGCATTAGCACCGTCGCCAGCATCATTCCCGGGGATGGCCGCTGGCCCACAATCCGGTTTCTTCCTCTTTTCCCCGCCGCCGTTACTCACTTCTTGCTCATGCAGGAATGCTGCGTCCAGGGAATGAATACCGTTAGTAAGAGTTATTTGGTGGCATGAATACAATTTGATGGAGAAATAAAACTCATCCCTCTTCTGTGAGGTACTCCAACCATGGATTGCAGATTTTTTTTTTTTTTTTTTTTGCTGTATTAATCTGAATTTTGATAGCAGCAGTGATTGAAACCTGACAAAACTCGGAAGTGTCCTCACTGAATTTCTGCCTGGTTGAAAGCTGATTAATTTTGCGTCCATGTTGGAGGGCAGCCGAGAACGCCACGCTGATCCAGTCCCCCTTTGCATACCTGCTGATACCTGACGCATAAACTCCGTGAGAGGATCTCTCATCGCGTCTTATTCGAATGAAACATCGATCCGCGTTTTTGCAACAAGAAACCTGAGGCGACGCGCTCCTGTTCTCATGCTGTTGGCCTCGAAATGAAACCCATGACGGTGTGGAGGAAAAGGGAGCGAGCAGAAGATGAGAAGATGACGCCACCCTCCCTTTCCCCCTCCCCGTCCTCTGCCGCTCTGCTGCATCCAAAACCGAGAACTAGTCGTCGCAGGCGATATTAATGATTGCTGTTACACCCCTGTGACACACGCACACACACCCACACACACACACTTCCACAAAAACTAGCTAAAAGATGCACTGTAGCATCGCAGCCCGGTCGCAAGCTAAGTAGGCCCACACCTGTCACATGGACATACACAGTAAATATTATGTATATAGTGTGTATATGAAATAGATAGCAAAACTGCTCCTCAAAAGTGAATCCAAAACATCTCAACGGCCCCCTGGAGGCCGATCCCAGTATAGGTAATAAACCCTTCCTCCATGTTAGTGGATGGGACTTGGCCCAAACTAAATAAAATTGAAGGACCCTTCATTTAATGTCTTCCCAGAGAGTGCTTATGACAGGAGTTTTTTTTATCACACTAATGTTTGTTTAAATGTTGATTTTTATTTCCCCCCCACAAGTTTATTTTTAAATGAATATTTAATGCCATCCTCATGACTGACAGCAACTGAGCATAAAGTCGTGGAGGCATGTGCGGGCTTCCGGTTTAGGAATTGTACACACAGAAAAAGTCAAGAGGCCACATCACGATAACTTTCTACAACCATAATTGTCTGTTTCAAACGATAAAAGTGTGCTTTTAAACGGTTTGGGGGTCCATATCTGGGATATTTAGCCTCCATTTTTGTGCTACAGGAGCGGGTGGAGGATGATCTACAGTCTCCACCTGTGACCTTGACAAACATGTGTATTTTAACCCAAACCATCTTTCATTTAACAATTGTGTAAATACGTACCTGCCAGTCCTGCTTCATCCGGCCCACTCACTACTTTTTCCATCCACCCTTCCCCGCCTCTCCACCTCGCCGGCCGCTCAGCCGCTCATCTCGACTACGCTGCACGGCCAATCAGGCCGATGCGGAGCCTCCTCGGTGACACACACTCATCGCTCACGCCCACGTTCTTGAACGCCCCCGCGCGAGACTCAACCAGCACTTCATCCCTGACTGACCCCCCCCCTACTCACTTCGCCGCCTCGTCTCTACATGGCCCCCAGAGCCAGCTCTGCCCTCCTGGTTTCAGTTTGCCCGCGGCTGCCTGGCGTTCCTCGAGTGTTTCCCCCACTGCGTCTGCGTTTACCTGCTGTGAGGATCTTCACACCTGAGTGTCTGCCTGAAGCGGACGTCTTACCTGTTCCCCAAATTGGGTTTTTTATCCTCTGTCAAACCCCACCGGGTACCACTGACCCGCCTTGACCAGAACCTGCATTTCCCTGTGAAGTCCTTGATGTACCGTTACAATAACAAAACTTTTTGCAACATAGCCAAAGTCCAGTGCAAATTAGAAAGCCACACATAAGAAAACATCAGTTGAACAAGGGACCCTCAAACTCCTCCATTTTACCTCCGGAACATTGATATTATTTTGGCACCTTGCTGGGGAATAAACCCCTTTCACAGCAGACAGTTTGACTTGTCGTAGCAGGAAACGCGCCACTATTAACATTAACGAGGTTATAGTGTCCCAGTAAGCCCTAATGTGACAATGAGCAGGCGTGTACAATCGCTTGTAATTGAAGCAGCTAAATGGAATTCATCCATCAGCCATTCAGGGTCTTTTTTTTTTTTTTTTTTTAATGAACTCCTGAACTTTTCCAGCAGCGATTGCGGGGAAAAAGGCTAATTGTGGAAATGCTCAGAGTCGGTAGTTCTTGCCGGGCTTGTCACAAGCCGCACATTCAGCGCCATTTCGTTTTTTTATGGAGCCTGGCGCTTTGAAATTTTTACGCCCAAACTACTAAATGTTTATCACATCTCGCGCACTTTGGGTCGCATGCTTGTCAGCATCCGCGGCCACATGAGCTCCGCCCCTCCCAGCAATAACCACCGGGAGCCGAAGACAATCACATGATTTAAAGGGTCATTCTTACAAATTATTCTGGAACCGCGCCCAGATGTTGAAAGCGTCTTTTTTTTTTATTTTTTATTTTTTTATTTTAGCCGGGAATTTTTTAAGCTTAGTCATCAACGTGCCCCATCTGCGCTGCGTTCAAACGGAGCATCCTGGGACTATGAAGGTTAAGAGAGGATGAGCACAATGAGCAGTTTCCCATTAGAGGGCCCAGATCAGAGAGAGAGGGAGCGAGAGAGGGATGGAGAAGGAGGGATGGACCGACCGGGCAGGAGACTGATTGAAGACAGCCGGGCGGAGTGTTAAATGCGCGAGAGAGACCGGAGAGGAAGCAGGGAGGGAGAGAAATGAGGAGGCTTATCTTCGGCTGTGACCCGAAACAGCTGTTTCTCTGTGGCGCGTTGAAGATGGATCCTCGCTCATTTCCTCCCCGTCCCGCCACTCTGTTTGCGCTGCCGGTTTGGCGTCTTCGGAGGGACACAGACCCGCCTCCCCCTCCCGCCCGTCCCGTCCCCCGCTTGCCGCCACCCGACCGCCCCTCGAGAGGGGAAGGAAATCAATTTGACTCCGCGATCAATCTGCGTGGGGCCGGTGAAGGAGCGCGGCTCGCCGGTGAAAAACCGGGGCGCGACGCGATCTCACGGGATAAATAACGCTCCGCTCTGGAGGGCATTTCGCGCGGTTTTAAACTCTGCACGCGTCACTCGGCGGCCGTATGCTAAAACTTATGGATGCGTCCGCTGCAGGGCCTCCTTCATCACCTGCGACGAGGATGAGGAGAGGCTACGCGCGCACATAGGCGCTGACGTTCTGATCAATCATTTAGCATGTCCCCTCACACACACACACACACACACACACACACATAGGATGCCATCTCTTGTTCCATGATTCATCGCCGTGGATTTATCACTCTGACAGCCGCAATTTTGCAGCACCACTTTCTGAAGGGGTTCGCCACGTTTCATGTCTCCTGATATTCATTCATATCATTAGCGTCCGCGATTTTAGCGAACGGTTGTTTACACTGATGTCATCATATGTTTTTTGTTTTTGTTTTTTTTATTTTTCCTTTTTTCAGTCCTGCTTTGCACCTGCTTCCATTGTGAAAAGAAAATTTTGCAGACAACTTGAGCAAAAAATAACCCAAGACGAGTGTTCGGGGAAAATTGAGGATTTGGGTTTAAAAAAAATGAATTTAAAAAAAAAAAAAAAAAAAAACAGTTCTGGTTAAAGTTTGCATCTGCGTCCACAGCTGACCAATCGGGTCACGCGAGTAATCCCTGGAAAACGTTAACGTGACAGGGTTCGCCATATCCGGTGATGGCAACGCGGTCTGCGGCGACGTGTCCCTGAAGAGCAGCTCTGGCAGGAGGCGTGACCTCGTATGGGATTCGCAAAAAAACATGCACTTTATCCTCATTTTAGATTCCCACGTGAAATGACAGCGTCTCTGAAACACGTGTCGGTGCCGGCTGGATGGCTAAACGGAGCGCAAGACACAAAGAGAGAAAAAAAATTCAGCAATAACCGGCAAAATGACATAAGAAATCCCGTCTTTCCGACGCTATTGGCTGGGACCCAGCTGTCAGGTGTTCCCATTATGCTTTCATTGTTTTGTTTTTTTTGAGGATTTTTTTTTTTGCAAAGATCTGGGCAGTAACAGGAGGTCCTCTGGGATATATCTCTCAAATGATATATTTCCTCGAAGATGAAATCATGGCAGCCGGGACGCTACTCTGACACCGGCGATTTGACATTGAGCGCGAAAGTCTTTCCTGAGCCGGGTTTTAGCCGCTATGTGGAGGTTTTGGCCTGTCATCATCAGTTGAAGGCTCCCCCCTGCTCACCACAGCTGTCACCCTAGAAAACACACAAGGGGAAAAAGGGGAAAAAAAGAAAAAAAAAAGAGGAGAGAAGAGTTGTGTATGTGTGTGTGCGTGTGGTTTTTTTTGTTTTGTTTTTTTCTTTTCCTGCGGCGATTTCCAGACACAAAAAGCATCACAGTTCAGGACAGAAATCACTCCGTTTTAGCTGTTTTGCCACAACGAGGGTGGCGGGGGTGGGAGGCGTTTCCTCAGAGGTAAGAGGGCAACTCCGCAAAAAGCGAATGATTCACAATCCCTTTGTTCTCCGTCCACATGCTCGTGAAAACACACAAATGCAAGACCTGCCCTTCCACAGTTTCTAGCGTGTTTTTTTTTTTTTCCGCGGAGTGCGCACGTTTTGTCGGACTGCGCCGGAGGGCTGCGCGGAGGGAGGGGCGCCGGGCTCGGATGCCAGCCAGGAAAGAGGAGAGTGAAGGGAGAAATGTGGGGGTGTAGAAGAGGGGCAGAAGATCAGAGGAAGAACAAATATGACGTGCTCATGCGTCTCGGCCCTCGATGCCACTTCGCGAGGCATCGTTGGCGCCCGTCGCTTGTTGAGGCAGGTTCACACTGAGGGACCTGCCCCGCCCACTTTTTTTTATACCACTGAGTTTATTATTTTTAATTTTTTTTCCTTCTGATACACAGAGCCCAGCATAAAGTTCATTCTAAATGCCGCTAACCTGTTTACCGCATCAGTAACGGCCTTTCCGCTATAGGTACACACAGAAAAAAGTAACTTCCTGGAGTCTCGGCCGGTTGCCTGGCAACTGGTCCAACTGGCCAACAAAAAAACACGGCTTGTCAATGTTTTTTTTTTTTGTTTTTTTTTTGTTTGCTTTTACACTTTTTGCATGGATTATTCAAGACGTAAGGTACCAATCTGTGAAGAGTAGAACGCTATTTTTTGTTGATTCACACTTCACGGGAATGCGAAGGGTGTTGATCTCAGCATCTAACTTGGCAAGAGGGGTGATAAACGTGTTTTGTCAGTGAAAGCAAGAACGCGATGGATTCGCAGGTGACGGGTTTTGAAAAGAGAAGGAAGAGTAGAGCTTGAAGAAAAGAGGGAAGGAAGTGGGCGATAACGCAGTGAGGAGCAGCGCTTAGGAGGTTTGGAGGGGGAACATGGACGAGGAGAGTTAAAGGACAGGACGACGGAGAGGAGAGCAGAGGAGAGGCGAGGAGGACGGCGTTTGACTGGCCGTCTATGGAGGTTGATGGCCGGCCCCTGTCAGTCAAGCTCACACAGAGAGAGCAGGGCCCTGCCATCTGCTCCAAAGTTAATGGGAAGGAGACAAGGTGGGGAGGGGAGATGTGTCGGCACAGCCCAGAGAGGCAGCGGAGGGGGTTGGGGGGGGTGGGAGGGGGAGCGAGGAAGTGAGCAGAGTGAAGGTGGAGGGGTGGAGACCAAGGACAGAGAAGATCATTTAATGAGATGGAGGGATGAGGCGATGGCTGGCGGAGGTGGTGAGGAGTCAATGATGGATTAAATGAAGGCGGGAGCCAGCAGAGTGTGGAGGGGATCCCGTCTCAGCCGGTTTGCGTGCCCGCGCCGCCGCCGCCGCTCTTCACAGTCCGACTGTCGAGGGTTGAGGCTGATAAAAGACTCCATGATCGTGGTTGATCATTGGGGCGAGGGGAGGAGGAGGAGGAGGGAGGAGGGGGGTGTTCCGGCTCGGCCTATCGAACGCTCGTCCACGGCGGTGAGTTTCACGCCTGCGACGGCGAGTCGACGCCGCCTCCGAGTCGAGATTTCAGCAAAGAAAATACTCCGCCAACTGCCGCTCGTCGCCTGTTTCCGAGCGCCAAGTTTCACGTTTCCGGCAGGGAGCGCAACGGTGAGGCGTTATCACAGTTACCATGGCAACGGAAGTCATGCCACATCGGTTCCCCTGATGCTAATCATGTGTTTTCGTGCCTAAATCTAATCAGAGCGGTGGCACGTCACAAAATGTCGCAGTTTTTTAGCAGGCTGATTTGTTGTGATTGCGGAGGGCGTCATAGGCGGGGGGGGGGGCAG
>CAAKHG010017785.1:0-14977 GCA_901007715.1 Dactylopterus volitans
TTCGGTCTCTCGTCACAACGCCGGCAGCTCTCATTTTCACCGGGGCTGTAAAATGGCACTTTTTAGGCACACCCAGGCCGTCATCCTGTTCATAACCTGACATAACAAACTGTCATATGATGCTCGTCATCCTTAGAAGTCAGGTTAGAGGTCGGGATAAGCTTCCCAGCATCCCAAGTGTGGTCTCGTGAGGGGGAATTTGCTTTTTACGCAAAACTAAATAAATGACTTTGATTTTTAAAGCGCCAAAAGGTTTAGCGAGAATAAAGCAAGATAGCTGCCGTGTCGTGTTGGTTCTTTAAGTGCTCTTTAAGTGCTCAGTTCCAGCAAGAAGATAGTGGATTTGGCATGGGTGACAAAATATTGTTAAACAAGAAAAGCACATATTAATTAATACCTATAAAAACACACACACACACACAAACAATTCCCTCCTTAAAAGTTTATTTTTGATGGATGCGTGTTGATTTTGCGATGCCCACCTCTGATACAACCCTGCAGCCATTGAAATCAAAACATTCTAAGGGGAAAATTTTAACTGCCTGATGAAAAAGACTAATAAAAATGCTTTGCTTGCATGGCTAAAAGAGTTTTCAGATACGAAAAATATTTACATCCTAATTCAGATGAACCGTTCAAGACTGACAGATGAAGTTGTAGAAATTTCTACCTTTGGCATGGCCACAGGCCATAAGTCGAGGCAAATTAGCCAAAATAATTTTGTTCGTTAGCCTCTCAAAAAAAAAAAACAGACAATATTAGCCCAAGGAACATACAACTTTTTCAAAATTTTAGTGCGCTCATTGTAATATGAGTTTCGGAGCTTTGCATCCGAATACAGCCGTTTTTAAATATAAACACTTCGGGAATCCAGATTGTCATTGCATTTTACTTCACAGCCATATTTGCGTTTTCATGTAGTTTCTGTTTTGCAAGTCTTGGTTTTTGTAGTTTTATCAAGACGAGGCTGTGAAATGAGTTACAGAGGCTCCACGTGAATAACGAGCACTACTGTGGATGAAGGTGTTTCATATCGTGCAGGGCGACCGTGACACTGCCGCTGTTGCCTCTGTGAGTAATTCTGAATTTTCTCTTTTTTTTTTTTTTAGATTCATAACAAGGAAAGATGGGCTTCACGGTGATCATGTCAATTTTCTTGATTCTGACAGGTAAGCATTTTCGAGCAGCACAGCAAAAATGTAACGTCATTTAACCATGTGGCATATCTTACCTCAAAACATCACACATACCCTTTTGCTATCTTACTGACGTTTTCCAAAAGTTGAGGGATGGATTTGCTTTGCAGCTGCCCAGCGCAACATGCTGGAGGAGATCTTCTTGGCGAAGTCTCGTATTTGCTTCTTTGGCTCCCCGCGCAGGAATTTGAAAATGCAGCGATAACATTTTTCGGCATGTCCCTGTAATCTGGCGCTTCGTCATCCGTGTTCTCTCAACCAGCGTGCGTTGCCTCCTGTAGTTTTCTGGCATTGCAGAGTGATTCCTCTGTTTCAAGATGGGTGGCAGGGTAGAACCTAACCTGATCCTATCATCCTCTTGAAATCTCTGTCCTGCGTCTTTACTACCACATTCCTTTCCCATCTTCCTCACATCATTTCACTTGTAGTGTCCCGATGGGTCCACTGTTGCCCGGGTGCTGCGGTGGATTGTCCTTGCTTGTGAAAGACAACAATATTTACTAGACAACTGGTTAAAAAGTGATGGGCTGAAGCAGAAGATGTTTCAAATGATTTTTCACCTCTTACACTTTTGCTTCCTTTTCAATAGCTGGTAGAGATTTTGTGATAAAACCAGCAGCTGCACAAACCAGTACGACTCCGCAGACAACGACGACTCCGGCAACAACTCCAACTCCTGCTCCGACAACGACGACAACACAGGCTCCGGAGACGACGACAACGCAGGCTACGGCGACAACAACGACAACACAGGCTCCGGCGACGACGACAACACAGGCTCCGGCGACGACGACAACACAGGCTCCGGCGACAACGACAACAGAGGCTCCGACGACGACAACAGAGGCTCCGACGACGACAACAACACAGCCTCCGACGACGACAACACAGGCTCCGGCGACGACAACAACAGAAGCTCCAACGACAACCACAACAGAGGCTCCGACGACAACCACAACAGAAGCTCCGACAACAACCACAACAGAGGCTACATCAACACCGGCTCTGACAACAACCACAACAGAGGCTCCGACGACGACAACAACACCTGCTCCGACGACGACGACGACAACACCACCTCCGACGACAACCACAACAGAGGCTCCAACAACGACAACAACACCTGCTCCGACAACGACAACAACACTTGCTCCGACAACGACAACAACAGAGGCTCCGACAACGACTACAACACCTGCTCCGACGACGACAACAACAGAAGCTCCGACGACCACCACAACACAAGCTCCGACGACGACAACAACAGAGCCTCCAACGACAACAACAACAGAGCCTCCAACGACAACAACAACACAGACGACAACAACACAGGCTCCAACAACGACAACAACACAGACTCCGACCACAACAACAACACAGGCTCCTATGACAACAACAACAGAGGCTCCGATCACGACAGAAGCTCCTCCACCAGTTTTTAGTGTATCCGTAGATTTGACAGACCAGACCTTTACAGAGGAACTCAGTGACCCTAGCAGCCCTGAATTCCAAGCTCTTGAAAACCAACTTGTAGCTGCGGTAAAACTTTGTATTACTTTGAACTCAACATTGTTGTGTTTTAGTAGTATGCATACACATTTATTTGTCCTTTAAAGAACATTGTGCCGTACAACTATTCATTGTTTGCTCTATTTTGTTTTCTTTTTGTAGTTTGATGGAGTATACAGGCAAACGTTTGGTGAGCAGTTTGTGCGGAGCTTTGTGAGGAGTTTCAGGTAACAACTCTCATTAAATAACTGTAACTGGTTTCACTTTTCTTGCATAATTCCGCTATTAAAACATTGGTATGTTCCAGTGTTTATGCTGTTGTCTGCAAACTTTCTGTGTAAACTGCGTACTGGGATTAGGCTAACAAATTGTCTCGACTCAATTTCATACTGATACTCATTTGTTTTTTATGACACAGTCCTGGTGCAGGTGAAACACGAACTGAAGGAGTTCAAGTAGATATGGGGATTGAGTTTGCAAGTGATACTCCCGCAGACCAACTTCCATCGGGCAATGGCATTGCTGATGTCTTAGTGGAAGCTGCGAATGATCCCAACTTTGGCATAAGCATAGATCCCAGCTCAATCCAAGTGGACGGTAAGTGAACACAACACTAATCAGCATGTAAAACGTCTGAATTAATGTCACTCGTGATATTTTTAAGAAGTCACCAACAAAACCAGGTCGCTTGACAGATACTTGAGGCATAAATAAGATTCCTAAAGACGACTTAAACAGTGTTGTATTGAGTTGTGCAGTCCAGTCCAGTCCAGTCCATCCATTCAGCAGTAACGATACTAGATATTTCTGGAGCGACCGTGTATTCAGCTAGGACGCCCGCCATGTAAATAATATTTGAGTTTTAAGGCACTGTTTAGGGCTATTGTAAGCTTTTGAAAATGCCGCCATTGTCAGTTTGAAACCTAATACATGCCCTTATTCTTCAAAATTTAAATATAGAACCAGCAGTTGAAGCTACCACTGCACCAGAAATGTCCACCACCATGGCACCAGAAACTGCCAGTTCTGCAACAAGTAAAAGATATTCAGTCAATACTTGAAAAAAAAAAAGTGTAGTTGCATTACTATTTCTTAAAGTAATGTTTTTTTTCATCTGCAGCAATGATGACAATGGCGCCGCCTACAACACATGATGGAAATATGACAACCACGGCAGCCCCTGAACTTGTTTATACAGTATCAGTAGAGTTGACGGGAGAAAACTTTACGGAAGGACTCAGTGACCCCAACAGCAGTGATTTCAGACAGCTTCAACAGAGGGTTGAAACTGTGGTGAGTAAAAACTTGAGCTTAAAGTTGTTCTGTTTTAATGACTGGGCTCTTGTTGGACAAATTAGGCCGTCCATGTCTAGCTATGCACTTGTGTTTGATTTTGTGGACGATTGCGCTCGGCAGCTATTCAGCGTTTGTCTGTTTTGCTCTCATTTTGCAGTTTAATTCCGTGTACAGCGAAGCATTTGATCAGTTTGAGCGGAGCTTTGTGAAAAACTTCAGGTAATTTTTCTGAATTGAGTAGCTCTCCTCTGTCATTCTGCCGCCGCTGCTGTCATCTCCGATCTGGCCGAGGTGACCTATTTGGATAGGCCGACAGGGTTGCCTCATCTAAGACCTCTGACACGCTTATTTGGTTTCATGATGCAGTCGTTCTGCAGTCCAAACACGAGTGGATGGAGTCCAGGCGGCTGTTGGGGTTGTGTTCAACAGTTCTACTCCCACATCAGACCTCCCAACCAACAGCGCCATCGGCCAAACCTTGGTGGATGCTGTGAATAACCCCAACAATACCTTTGGTGTGTCCATAAATCCCAACTCAGTCCAAGTACTAAGTAAGTAAACTCAACAGTGTTCTCTCCGCATATCGGCATGGAAGACATTTGGAATAACATGCTACTTGTGGTCGCTATGCAATAAATTTAGCTCAGTGTGTTCAGTTCTTTCCATCCATTTAGCAGAGACAACTAGCTATTCTAGGAGCGACCTTGTGTTCACACAGCACTTGCAATGTAAATAATAATTTAGTTTTATTTTACTTGATCTTTTTTTAAGTCTGGGAAACTGATACCAATGTTAGTTTGAATTCTTTTTTTTTTCCGGTCGGGCCACTAATACTTGAGCACTTATTCTCCAAAAATGTTTTACAGGCGGTCCAGCCACAGCTAATGCCACCACACCAACACCTGCCACTACCAACGCTACAAGTAAGTAATACTGAATGATACTTGAACAGAACTTTCAGTAATTGCACAACAATTTCTCAAACTAACACTCTGCATCATCTTCTCCTCCTTTACAGCTTCAAGTGGAGTGAGCCACAAGACCAGCCTCGTTACCGCTTTCGGCCTGGTGTTGTTGTCATGGCTACTGTCAAGCCAGCAGTAGTATCAGCACCGATTTCCCCTTTGAATTTCCGTCTCAGAGAAAACTTTTCGTGCGTGTGAGGAAATGAGGAAATGTATGTAGACTTTATTACTGCCCTGTTTTGTCTTGCTTGCTAAACAAGTAAAACAAGCCATACTGGGAAGTGAAACTGTAAATTCATCTGCCCCGTTGTCTGTTTGCAGTTGTTGCTTAATTTCACAAACATGCACCTTGAGAGAGCTTAATGCAGGTCACCACGCAGTGCAATCAAATGATAGGCATATAGCCATCGTAGTCTAGCTCACCCTCATTTTCGAATTCTCTGCATGAATTTGCCTTGTGAAGTCTTTGTAACAGTAAGATAGTGTCTATCACTCAAAATACCCTCATGTAAACTTTTCTGTTGTCTCCGATTTTTTTTTTTTTTTGTAAGATTTGTGATCAATTGTGTTTTTGTTGATTTTTGCAGCTTCACTTAGAAACTATTTTCAAGTGATCAATGTTAATTAAAAACAATTAATGAAGGAAGAAAGGAGGAAAATCAGAAGCATTCACAATCACGTGCTAATACTGACTTGATTCATGGATTAGTATCAAAGCTCATGGTATATATAATATATATGTAATGTATTTAAAACCAATGTACTGCCTCATATTATACTGGGCATAACTGTATTCTGGGAGCTGCGGTTTGTGCAATTACTTTCATACACTGTACAATGATCA
This sequence comes from Dactylopterus volitans, assembly GCA_901007715.1. Lineage (NCBI taxonomy): Eukaryota > Metazoa > Chordata > Actinopteri > Syngnathiformes > Dactylopteridae > Dactylopterus > Dactylopterus volitans. The sequence goes on from CAAKHG010017785.1 coordinate 5,811, forward strand.
GAATACAAACCAATGAAAGAACCGCATCTGTGTCTTGTGTGCTGTAATATTTGGTGGAGAGGTTTATTGGACAATGTTTGAGGTCAGGAGCTTGGTGGCGGCGTTTGCTATGTTCACGAACAGACAACTGTCTTTTGTGCTTTCCCGCAATTACATTGCACAACATTACGCAATCAGACGTTCTCAACCTTTGTTTTCACTAAATGCCATCGAATCAGGTTTGATGAGAACGACAGGGCTGGGAGCGGCTCTTTGGTTATGAGTTCATTTTCCATCATGACCGCTTGTAAACGAGACTCTGTGTCCTTGCGACGGTCAACAGTGGAGTGCAAAACCAAAACTGCAATTGGTGCATAGCAGCAAATATTCGGCTCCTGTATCTACAGCCCACAAAATCTTTATACAATAATTCAATTGGCTAAAACGGTGGGCGGGCTAAAAAAGAAAAAAAAAACAATGCAAATTGCCACCTGAACTTCTTGATGTATTAAATACATTTGGTTATATATTTAAAAAATTGTGTCACAATTCAACAAGGTCAAATGTGGACCTGCACGCCCTCAAAAGTGAATCTCAAATAAATGTGTTTTGTGTGGCTGCGTAACCAACAATGAAACTCTACTAAACTCTCTACACTAACCCTAACCCGAACAATGGTTCATGCTGAACTCAGTGTAACAATAGTGAGTAGAAACAAGCTATGAAGCTAGCAAACAGTATATAGGTATCCGACCCAGTCTTAAGTAAGCCTCACATTATCCATTCTTGGAAGAAATTTGGTACATTTTTGGGGTACAAACTTGAAAAAGTAAAAAGTAATGTTACCCATGTTAATGACTTGGTTCTAAAACTACATGCCTGGACTTTACTGTTCAAGATGTCTAGAAATGGCTTGAAATACTTGAGCACTGACCTGACCAGAGACATGCAGGATCCCAATAGGGCAAACTGTGCATCACTATTTGAAAAGGTTGAACACGATTTGAAGAAGCGGGAAACACTTGACTTGTCCTTGGCCGGGAAAGTGAACTGCATGACAATGAATGTGCCTCCTAAATTCCCACACCTGTTTTGATGCATCCCACTTTATCAACCTAAATCTTTCTTAAAATCTAGTGATAAAGATTTTATTGCATTCATATGGAGCGGTAAGAGCTCCAGAGCACCTATGGAGCTACCACAGAGGTCTAAACTGCATGGCGGCCTTGGTCCTCCCAATATTTGCCATTACTGCTGGGCTGCTGATTTTTGCAACAACAAAAAAAAAAATTTGCATTGCCGTCAATCTCCAGATAGCAACTGAGGCTGCTGTGAGGCCACATCTTTCATCTCGACATCTCTCATTCCCTTGGCTTTACCCTCTCTTTGGCTAAAATTTTGACAAAATTTGGGATCAAACATTTAATCAATATAGGCCCTACAGCATATGCAAAAATACCTTTTTTTTCCCCCCAGTGAAATTAGATGCAGCATTCACCTCATGGCACAGACATGTACGTAAGTGTATTTGCAAGCTTTGAGGACTTATCACGCAAATTCCACCTTCCTCGCTCCAGCTAATTTCACTTTTTTTCCAGGTTTGCAACTTCCCTCAATGTCATGACCCTCCTCTTCTGAATCTGTCTCCAGTCTCAGTCTTAAGATGTTATGCCAGAGATCCCCATTTACTCAAAAAAGGCTCGTTTAAAAAATTAATGACTGTATAAGTTCTCTTAAGGACCGAAGCCTCACGTAAATCGGAGCAGACCAGACGGACAAATTAGGGGAAGTCATAGAGGAGGACGCGTGGACTTCTGCTCCGCAGCGAGTGAGTGACAACGTTTCTTGCGCAAAGTTCAACATAAATCGACTTAAAATCTTACACTGTACCCATCTTGCTCAGCCAAAATACGCCCCAAAACCAGTCACCACTTTTGGCAGGTGCCAAATTTTTACTCCTGCCAATTTAACCAACATTTTGCTCAGCATGCTGGTCTGTCATCCTCAAAACACTGCCGTATGCTCTTAACGTTGATTTCCAACACAACCCGTTAGCAGCAGTAATCGGTATTATGGATCAAAGCCTTACTTGATAAGAAATACACCAAAATGTTGTTACATTTACGACACTGCTGGCACACAGGAGGATTTTATTACACCGGAAATCAGCACACCCACCTTAGGCGTCCTTGTGACTGAGTGACCTGATGAGCTTTATACAGCTGCAGATGAAGACTAATTCTTCTCTGTTTGGGTCCCAATTCTAACAAAGATGGGAAAAATAACCTGGTATTTTTGTTTTTTTTCAGCTGTCGGTGTGACTATGTAGACTTTGCTCATATATTTTTCTTATTTGTTTCACACAGGCCTGATTTATTTTCTTTGATTCATTCATTTTATTTTTCTTTTCTTTCTATTCACAGGAGCCTAAAATTATGGGCTCATCTCCGCACATTCAGGGATCACAATAGAGATCACGAATGGCGACATTATATGTTCATTTACACTGACCAGCCATAACATTATGACCACATGCCTAATATAGTGCACCAAGATGCTAGCAGCAGATGCTGTGGGTCCTATGAACTGTGAGGTGGGACCTCCGTGGATTGGGCTTGTTTGTCCAGCAAAGACGCTCGACTGGATTGAGATCAGGAGAATTTGGAAGAAGAGAATAACGCTTCCATTAAAGGTTGAAGTAACATCCACAGGAATGGCGGAACATTGCCCAAAGCATCACACGGCCAGCCCATCACTCCCCACATACATCAGTGAGCCTTGGACCGTCCATGTTCCTGTCACCGGTTCACCGCTTTTCCTTCCTATGACCACTTTTGATAGTCCCGACCGCTGCAGACCCGGAAAACCCCGCAAGTTCTGGCGATAGTCTGACCCGGTTGTCTAGCCATCGCAGTCTGGTCTTTGTCAAAGTCGCTCATATCCTCACACTCGCCGGTTTTTCCCTGCATCTGACACATCAACTTTGTGGACAAAATGTTCACTTGATGCCTAATATATCTCACCTACTGACAAGTGCCATGGTAACCAGATAATCTGTGTTATTCACTTCATTTGTCAGTGGTCATAATGTTATGGCTTATCAGTGGATGGACAGTACACATACATACCTACAAATGCTCTTTTTTTTCCTCTCTATTAGGTGGGGGTCTCCCTTGTTTGATTGGGTGGGGGGGGGGGGTGTTGTGTGTCTAGCAAAATATGGAAATGTTGGGTTAATTCCATTGTTATGCTAACCGTCTCACAGTTTATCCTACATGTTAATATTTCAAAATAAAATTAAAGTACTTGAACCCAGCCAACAGACTTAGACTGTCATACAATAGCATCCATCTTTTATCTCTTATGTAGCCAACAGACTTAATCAATAGATAAGGGATTCGCTTTTTCCCCCCTTCAAAAATGTTTTGGGAAAACATAATTTACTTATATGTATAATTTACCAGTCATAATAGAAATATGAAGAATACAAATAATCATTCCCGGTGTCTAGATTCTGTACTTGGGGACATTATAGCCTTTAGTGTTAAATGGATCTTTTGTTTTGTTGGATTCAAACTTTTTTTTGGGAGACAAGGAATATAAGTTTCCAGTTTTTCCCCATATGCATATAGCTCAATGCGCAATGATAGATGTTTACCAAGGCCTGGAAGGAATAGTAAGAAAGCATATAACAGTTCTAATGTCTATATTCAAATGTTACACATGGATGCAGAACCGAAGCCTTCAGCCAATTAGTCACTGAGCTGATTCATAGAAAATCATCCATAATTTTGATTTGCATGGAAAATGTGCCAAAAAAGAAAGATCATAGATCCCTGAAGACACTCTGGGAACGTTTGATTAAAAATTTCTGTGACATAAGTTTCTTTCTGTCTTTTTTTTTTTTTACTTACTTCTTTTTGTCTTCATTTCTTTATTTCCACCATATTATGTTGACAAAACAGCCAGTTAGTATTAGTAGGTAAGCGTTTGGCACAATGAGTTTCCTGATAAAAATGATTTTGGTAACAATGTTGAACTGATACATGATTAATGGGATAGATAGATAGATAGATAGATAGATAGATAGATAGATAGATAGATAGATAGATAGATAGTAATGTTATGAGTTAGTAAATAATTTACTCACAACTAAATGACAGCTCCCGTGTAGCTCACATTGCTGGCCTGTGTCTCTGCTTTTGTTCCTAAGATAAATAAATGAATTAAAAATATAAATAAAAACAGGAATCATCGTGAGCGCTGGATATTTCTGGACCCGCTGGTCACCGGAACCGGAAAAGGAAAACGCGTGGATTAGTGTGTTTACAACTCAAATCGCCCTGGATGCGCGCACACACACATACAGTGTGTGTCTAAATACCGACGCGCAAACACTTTACGTCTGTGTGTGTGTGTGTGTGTGTGGTCTCACCACAACCAATAATAATAGCCCGTGTTTTTGAGCCGCTCACCGCGCCGAGGTCTCGGCATTGCGCGCCGATTGTCGGTCGCCACCCGCCATCTGTGGAAGTGGGACACGGGAACAGATGGCGCATCCGAGCCGGGCCGCGCCGCGCCGCCGCTGACAGTTGGGACAGCGATGAGTATCGATCAGTAACGCCGCGGGGCGGTGGTCGGCTTTCGCTCTTTTTTTGTGTGTGTGTTTGGGTTTTTTTTTTCTGCTCATAGATGATGAGAGCCGGAGGAGGGGGCGGGCTGGCGGCGGCGGCGGCGCAGGAGTAGCAGGTAAACCCCGCGTTTGAGGCGGCCACAACCGCCAGCGTCCACTTAATCCCCCCCCCGTCCTCCTCCTCCGCGGCTTTAACGCGTCCCCGAGAGCCGGCGAACAATGGTCGACAACCGCTACGCCACGGCGCTGGTCATCGCCTGCGTGCTGAGCATCCTGGCCACCGTGTATCTGTCGGTGGCGGTCGGGACGCAGCACTGGTACCAGTACAGCAGCCCCGCCGTGCGCGGGGAGGCCAACGTGTCCGACCTGCGCTCCCTCTACGAGGAGTTCATGGACGGCGAGTTCGACGAGAAGACCTACAGCGACACGCTCTTCAGACTCAACGGCACCGTGGGCCTGTGGTGGCGGTGCGTGCTCGTGCCCGCCAGCGCCCACTGGCACAAGGAGCCAGGTACGTAGCCGGGAGCCCGGGGCGCGTCGCGGGGGCGCCCCCCCCCCCCGCCTCCCTTGACCTCACCCCGGAGCGCCGGGCCGGGAGCTCCGCCTCGCAGTTGAGCAGGTGCGGCTAATTATCACTTAGGAGCCGCGTGGCCTAAAATTTATCGCTCTTTGCCAGTGGGGCGTCATCAGCCCCGCCGCGTTCCCAGTAAACAGTGCTAAAAGGTAATTACCCTGACCCAGATTCTAAAAGGCTGTCATCAGCGAGTTAGTCGGTGGATCAGCCAAAACGGCGCGCAAGGCGCGTGTCGCTGCCCTCATCCCGGAAGGCCAGTGGCACATGCGCACCTAGTGTGTGGAAAACTTGTGCACCAAGAAACATTTCGTAGTGCACGAGTTATCACATTTGTAAAAAATGTGAGGTCTCCACGAATATGCTCACACGATGCCCTTTAAAATTATGTCTGGCAGATGAGTCGTTTATCCCGGTGGACTTGGTCATTCAGGGGACCAAATAAGGTTGTTTTATTTAGTCATTTCAGCTGCCAACAGAAACACGCGCGTGGTATTCTGGAAAGGAGCAACAACAAAAGAGAGCCTTTGATGTGGCCAGCGAGAAATTGGATTTCCAGATCATTTTTTTTGCCGAGATTCTTGCGCCTCAGCGTCTACCTTCCGCCTCTCGTCCTTTTCGACTACGCCTCCCCGAGTGGGAGGATTTCACCTTCCGCCTCGGCATTGCAGATTCTGGGCCGCCTTCCGGCAGGCTGCAGCTGGCTGGTTGTGTTAGACAGCCGCCGCGAACAGGGAGGAGGTCATGTGGCAAACTGTTGTGGAAAAATCCAATTAAGACGCATGTTCTGTGTGTGCGCGTGTCCAGTGGAGGCTGCGGAGGCCATTAGCATGTCGTCATGTCCTAATCAGAAAACGCTGCATTTGGATTCAGGCCTATTTCGGAGAATCCAGAAATGCCATTTTGTGGCATTTTTGCCCACCCCACACCAACAAGTTTGGAATATTGCCACAATCTGGGTGATGGTGGAATATTACTGTGCACGCCCAGCAGCAACAGTATCTTAGAGCAACCAGTGTCTCTATGGAAACTAGTAGTGCACGTGCCTCCATCAAGGCCAGCCTAAAAACAAAAGCGGCCTATTTCGAATTTAAATGAAACTGGGGGGGGGGGAAGGGAAGAAAAAAAAAATCCCATATCCGCCCTGTAATCCAGATCTGTGCCAAAATTAAATGTGTTCTCCACTGCCTTATCCCTCCACCAAAAAAAAAAAAAAGAATAATCTTCAATAGTATTTTGCTTAATCCTGTTAACTTATAGACAAGCCCACCCACACAATGAAAACATAACCTCCTCGGCAGCAATATTTCCGTATTTCTGTGACTTATACTTGGCTACTAAGTTGGCTGACGGCTCGGCGTGTCGCTGACCCACGCGCGCTCCGGCTGCTCTTTTCACCTCTTCCAGATGCCAAGACGGTGTTGGAGTGCAGAAGCTTCAGTCTGCCCCAGCAGTTCACTCCAAAGTACAAGGAACCGGGGAACCACAACAGTGGGGAGGACATGGTGCGCACCTGTAAGTTCCGTCAGAAATCTGTAAATATGTCTCCGATGTCGCGCAGTGATTGTGACCATCGGCGTAGCTGCGCCTGAAAAGGTCCTCGAAAGCCAAACGGTGGCCGGCTGCTTCACTGGCGATTAAAACCCCGCCTGCTCTATGTTAATGTATTTTCACCGAAATTTGGATTCCGTCATATCTGGTGTTTTTATCATGGTTATGTTTTTTATTTCCCTCATAAGTTGATGGCACGATCGTGAGCGGCGTCGAGGTGAGATGCTTCTTTTTGGGAGTTGTAGTAAAACACAGACGTTATTGGCATGCAAAGGTCTTTTAGCGGTGATCTGGCGGTTGAGTCGGGGCAGGGCCCTCGGATCCCGCCGCTCGGTTCCGTGCGATGATTCGGCTTCGTTTTTTTGCGTGCCGGGAGGAAGGCGGCGGCGCCTTTATCCGGATGATGCGGTCTGTGACGGCGACCAACGCGTGACGCCGGAGCGTCTGCGGCGTCAACCGTCGCGCCCCGACACACCGGCCGGTCAGGCCTTCGCTGGCTGCGGTGCGCCGACGTGTGACCCCGCCTCCCGTGTGCATGTGTGTGATTAGACCTGTGGAGGTGCCAGTTTCTCCTGCCGCTGGTGTCCCTGGGCCTGGTGGTGCTGGCGGGCCTGATCGGGTTCTGCGCCTGCCTCTGCCGAAGCCTCGCCCCCACGCTCGGCATCGGAGTGCTTCACCTGCTGGCCGGTAAGACCTGCTGATCCGCGGCCCCTGTGCTTTCGCGGGCGCGTGCGGCAGCGCCGCATGAAATGGCGGGACTCGCATGAGTCTGACATGTGGAAATGCATGCGTGCTGTTTGCCTTGCAGGTCTCTGCTCCCTAGCAACGGTGTGCTGCTACCTGGCCGGGATGGACCTGCTCCACAGGGTGTCGGTGCTGCCCGATAAGGTGGACGGCTCTCAGGGCTGGTCCCTCTACTTGGCGCTCATCTCCTCGCCGCTGCACATGATGGCCGCCGCACTGCTTGTGTGGGCGGCGCGCAGCCACAGTCAGAACTACTACCGCATGACGGCCTACCGGGTGGCGTAGCCTCAGATTTCCCTGCCCGGTTTTAATTCACGCCGCCCTCTGAGACCAAGACACAGGATGTGGGTTAATCTGCGCGCTTTGCCCCCCGCCCCCCCGATAGATTAAAGTGCATATACGCTATAGTATCTGCTGCATTAAAAGATTTTATTTTCTATCTCTCAAGGGTCATGGAGCTGCTTTGGAAAAGGTCAAAGGGTGAGATGCCTCGCCCGCAGCATATGTTTGCCTCTGAGGAACTTTTCACAAAGCTGGAGAGCATTAGATGTGTCCCAGTTTCATCATCCATCTCTAATTAAATCCAGGTTTGTTTGTTTTTTAGGTCAGGGAAAGCATTAATCCGTTTGATTGCAACACGAGTCGGTTTTGGCAATATCAATTATGGGAAAATTGGACTCATTAAGTTAATTTTTTGAATGCTTGGAAAAGTCAAACCACAGCAAAAAAAACAACAACATCGACTTTAAAAGAATTCAGATTCCCAATTCAGCCAAACATAATATGGCAGAGAACCAAAGCTTTAAGCCCAATCGAAGATGCATTTTACTCCTGTGCTGATTTTATTTTGGCAGTAACACAATATCAGATGCAAGTTGCTACTTGATTTCCCAGCCCCTTATTTTGGAGGGAATCCTTAATGGTAAAATGACCCTAAATACCAATTTTCCAACCAGCTTGGCTCAGTGATGCTCTGCTTTACTGTAATTGCGCGTGCACCCTGTCCCGAGTTCCACGGAGGCACTGTAACAGCATGCTCATGATAACGCCTCCGTAGCTCCAGTCAGATTGAAAGCACATAATTGAATACATTAGCGGCTGAGCTTTCTGCAATCCTTTGTTACCATAACTATAAGAAATGGTGGCCACACCCACCGAAACAACAGGAAGGTCCTAATGATCTGGGTTTACACGTCATGTGTACCAGTAGATTTGCCCAACTTTTGGATGATGCTGTCCCTTATAGCAGGGAGGCCGCGGGCTCAGGAGTCAGAGCGGGTCGTTCGCGGTTAGATCCCCCGACGACTCCCATCCTCATATCAGGTGAACCTGGCTTTGTTTCGGGCAGTCAGAACTTGTCGAAAAAAACTATTTCGGCTAACTGGTGCGTTCCCGATAACGCACGGTTGCCCGGCGTGCGGCTCACGCGCGTCGTTTCCCCACCCGGCCGTACGCGATGCGCACGCCGCTCATATGGAACTGGGACACACCAAATGTTCGCCTCAGCTCCCCGGGAAGTCTGTTCCGCCTCGCAGCCACAGTCGCCTCACCGTTGGGTGTGGTGACATAAAACACACTCCTGCCCCGCCTGGCAGGCATGCATAGGTGTACGCGGACACACCCTCAACACACTCGGCAACCACATACTTCGTTCGATGGAGGCTTTCTCTTGTCTTTGACTGCAGCCGT
>CAAKHG010017786.1:0-45461 GCA_901007715.1 Dactylopterus volitans
CAGTCTTTTCCTCCTCGCTGACTCCAGTTCATCCAGCGTCTGACACATACTCCTTGAGTACTCCTACACACTACAACTACACAAAAGGCACCATTCTCCTGCTTCCGAGCTTGCAGGAAAAGAAACGGGGGGGCAGGAGTACATTGGGTCGCTGGTGTCTGAATTGTTTGCTCATGTATAATGCTTTATGGCATGCATAATAAATGACTGAATTCCATAAGAGCCAAACAACACGAAAACGGGCATAATCATGCAGCGGCCCAGCTAGTGTAAGTCCAAGCCTTAGGTTGTTTATAATGCAACCATGCTTTAACTATAAAGACTAATTTGACTTTGTGTTGAATATTAGCTTCCTGAAAAACACCTTGTTCAATATTTGAGCGGCTAAAATACGATTCTGAAAGTTCTGTTGAGCATTGTTGGCCGTTTACATGCATATTCGATCCATCCGACACGCTTGTCTTTAAGCTCAGTATCTCTATCAACTGACCTTGGCTACAGTGGATCTGCTTACACAATGACATGCATTTCCACTGCAAAGTCAATTTCTGGCCACACTGAGATTGTATAAAATAAAGTTTGGGCTTTTTTTTTTTTTCCCCCCAACAAAAATAAAAAAAAGGCCACAAAGTAAAACGCTAATTGCACTCTGTTTCTAAAATGAGCATTGGAGACTTATAATGATGTGGCTAATTTGTTGCCCTTTCTGAGATAAATGGAGTATTGGGAGTCTGTCTAATTTGTCATGTGCGCATTGTCTGAAATAACATCAGGCCAATCATCCTGGCTACATTTCCACTTCAAGGACAGAGGTGTTGTAATAACCTGAAAATATGTGTCATTTCAAGATGGAGGTCAAGCTATAACATGCAAATTTCCACCTTGTGGCAGGGATTGCATTGTCAGTTGAACATCACAATTGTCCCAGAACATTCATCCCTATTAGCTTTCAACCTTGACACGACACGCAGCCTGAGGGAAGCTAACTGGCATCTGTAGGGCTACAACAGGCACTAAATTAGCAGATGGAATTAGAAAAGTAGACATGCCTTCCCACTGAAATGGTGCAGGCACTCCTGGGGCCAAGAAAACATTCAAAGTTTTAAAATATACGCCTTTAAACTGTTGCGATGCACAATAGGGATGCTAAAACTCAACCCGATATCTAAATGGATTATGGGTGATAGCTGGTTCTAAGATTACTTGAAATATGTTTGAAAAAAATGTAAATATCAACTTTCCTTTCTCTTGAATACAAGCAAGTGTAAAAGTCAAGGATCACTTTACTGAACTTTCTTTTGGTTTTCTTTCAAACAGCTTTGCTGTTACTTTTTTTTTTTTTTTTGCCTTTCCCCAACTTTCCCCAGCGAAGAACTTACACAGCCAACCGGCCAGTCAATGAAATGAGCACAGGAGTGGAAAATGGAAGTGAGGTTGGAACAACATCCCAAAAATAGTATTCCTGCAGCACACACTGTCATACTCTCACACCACAGCACCTCCGATGGCTTTAATGTTTTCCCACCAAGAAATCACACAGTCTCGAGCGTATTAGTTCCTATTGCATCTATTGAAATTTTAAAAATATAAAATACAAGCTGCCCTCATTTTTAAATATGGCTAAATAATTTCCTCACAGAAAATGTTCTAAAATTTGCGGCTAAAGCAAAACCTTAAAAAAACAAAACAAAAACAAAATTCATACATTTTGTCATATGACTGCTATTCCTCCTTTGCATTGCGTGCTTTGATGAACACTCCTGACAAGCCAAAACGCTATCATTAGCAACATCTTCACCCACCAAGTTCATGGAGAGAAGGTGGGCCTCACCAAACCAATTCAGCTATGACCCTATAAATGACCTTAAAATTTCACAATAGGCACCCACAATAGCTGCCATGTGCCTTGTGGTTTAATCTCCACAGCCCATCTGCTGCGGCTGCTGCCTGCGAGTTGAATCGGGGAGAGAGGAGAGGGAGTGCCCAGCATCCCTCTGAAGCTCACGCTCGTGGGTGTCTATCTCACTACATCCTGTGGGACAGCTGTATGTTAATGTGAAAAAGAGGCCGGGGACGGCAGCAGTCACTGGGATTGCCAGGCAGGCACAGAACAAGGACCCTGTTCACGGTGGGCAGCCAAAGGCATGAACTTGGCAGATTAGACATTCAGGAAACAAATAAGGCTCCATCACAGACGGGCACCCGAGATCAACAAAAACAGCGAAACAAACGAGCCTGCAGAACGAATTTCTTAAACTTTATGACTTATGAGAGCTCTGCCTGTCTGGTTTTGCTCCTTTTGGAAATTAAACACTAAAGAGAGAACCAAGTAATGATATCTAATAAGCTGTTCCAATTCTTACGCAGTTAATGAATGAATTAAGCCTGTCAGGCTTTTCTACATGTAAAATCAAGATGAGTTATGTTCACAGTGCCCCTAGAACAAGCAGAGTTGCGGTCAGCGACATCCGATGTTAAGACATCTCAGGTGGAGCAAATACATTGAAATCTCGATGCTTGAGGAAATCAATAGCTCAAGTCCAGGCGAACCGCAGATTTGCTCCTGACGTGAAGATGACGAAGGACAAGGAAGGGTGTGGGCAGCAGTGGAGGACCCAGCTACTACACCCCCTCCATCTGTAAACTGTTTCCTGGCAACAGGATTTGCTCTCGCTGGCCCCCAGGCTGCACTGTGCTGCCTCTGGCCTCATCCAGGGATGAAGCTCTTGTTTGCCATTAGAGTCAACCAAACGTAGCAACAGACACACGCTTTGTCATTTAGTCATGAATGATACTAATTGAGGCTTAAAATTCGTTAGAATGGGGCAAATAATAAAACTACAAAGGGTGGACTTGTGTCAGTAATTTCTTGTATGTTGTGATAATTTGTACGTCGCCCTGCTCAACCGTCATTGCCACCAACATTCGTCCGCACGTCCCACCGGGCTGGAAACAATCATCTTTAAAAGAAACAGTCCAATCTCTGGAGTGTCTTATTTTTCCCTCCCGTATTGGCCATGCCATCTGCCTCCGATTCACTCTGACAATGGCACGAAATTGTTATGCAGCAGAGACATGCTTTCAACAAATAGTTTCCGACTTATCATTTAACCAGTCTCAGAGAGAGCCGCTGTATATCATCCGCGTTTGTGTCTTGTGTTCACGGACATAAAAAAAAAAAAAAAAAGTGCATGCACATTAAGAGGACAGCTTCCAAAATAGCAAAATGACACACAAAAATGTGCTTTGGAAGAAAGGGTCAGGATTATGAGCGAAGGCATCCGCCTTGGAGATGCCACTTTGCAAGAAGGAACTGCGCTCCTGCGCTAGCAATAGCGCTTCAAGATACGCCGGACTAACTTGAGGAAGTGCTGAGCGACTCGGAAATGGAAAATATGAATACACTTTGGAATTAAATACCTTTTTGCTCGGTTGATTCGCTGTATTTCTGTGACAGAGCTTGCTTTGAGCCCATATTTGCCTTTACTACTTAATAATTAGTCTTAATGAGCGCAAAAGGATCTGTGCTGTTGTTCTCTGTCACAGCGAGACACAGCGTTTTTTCCACAAAGTGTAAACAATCCCGAAGCATCTTTGAAGAGGAGCGTGCATGTCTATTACAGACATGCATAATTCCAACTTACTTTGGCCATCACTGCTCTCACTTAGAGCTTTGATTCTCCGTTTGAATTTGATTGGACCTGACCTGCACCAGCCCAAAACTGCTGTGTGGGATAGGGCTTGGTCAGATTTTTCCCCCCAAAACGTACCTTGTATCTAATATTTGATTAATAATGTATGGGCTGTTGCCATCATTCCATTAACTAATGAAAATGTTGAGATTTAGAATTAGATTTGAAAAAAAAAAAAAAAATCACAATTACTATGCACACACATTCATTCACCCCCACCCCCGCCCTATGTCCTTTTTTTCTGTACGCAATGAAGTGGCACAGACCATCATGAGAATGAACGTAGCTTGCCAACCTGGCGCTCAGCCACAGGTCCACATTTTGTTAGCTTATCACAAAACCAGATTATTCCCCCCAAAATTCCACTCTCTTCTCAGCGGATCCGCCATCAATGCTGCCAGGCTTCCAGGTTGGGTACTCTCTGGAGCGATCAGCAGCACAATGGTGGAACAGAGAAGGAATCTCCAGAGTACCGGAGAATTTCAAATCTAGTTGTTAGGATGCAAAAGGTATGGCTGTTTTATTCTGTTGATCGTCTTGATTTCCGGTAGCTTGTCTCTGCCCAAACCTGAGAGGTGTTACATTGGCTCAAGCCCACAACTGCTTCCGTAGGTCGGGTTCGGTTCAGGGTTTGTTTGTTTGTTTTAAATAAATATGCTTCTCATGGACCTCCCTGCATTTTTTAAGAACAGAATGATCTAATATTAAAAAAAAAATCTCAATAACAAGAACTAACGACTTCTTTTTAGTTTGTTCCAAGTGCCATGGGTTACCATAGTAGGGTCGGTTTTATGACCTTGCCTGCAGCCAGCCACGAAGGGGGCAAATTTTATCTTCACTTTTGAGGTGCTGTAATGTTGTCATGCACGTTTACATGTCTACTTTTACACAAAAGAACAATTAAAGCAACTGAAGCAAAAGAAATTGGAACGTTTATGTCGCACACAAAAAGCGGCAATCTTTTCTTGTCCGATTGGTGAAAAGTTAAAAGGGAACCGGGTAGCCGGCGCTGACTTGGCAGGTGCAAATACAGCTGGCTAGGGTTACTAAGCAGCAGCACAACCTGGCCACGAGGCTCTCTGGCGGCCCCGTGGGGTCCCACTCTCCCACGCTCATCACAAATTAAAGTGGCCAGTCAGACCGAATCAGCACTTTCTCTTATCCACTGTAGCATGCTGATGTTGGGATAAGGTGGAACCGAGGCCCAGAGAAGATCGGGGGAGATGAAGCATGAAGTGCAAGTGTATGTTGAGCCTTCAGCGACTCCGCCACATACGGGGTCACTTCACTGACTTTGTTCAAATCGCGACTTCGCATGAGCACTTCTCAAAACAGACTTTATCCGGTTGAAGACGACAAAGACAATATAGACGACGTTCCGTTATTCGGGAAATGATGGGCATCAATCACCCCTGGAATACGGGGAAACTGTTTGCAGCTCCTCCCCTGTCAAACTGCAATTTATTTATGATGCCGTAAAGAGATTTGACCTTTAAGGGGTTCATACAATCTCAAATCCGGCGTTGTGAGTCAGCAAGCAACACCGCAGACTGAAGGTGCTCTTTGGCTTTCTCTGCAAGGTTGTTTATGTGTCGTACACTGTCACATATTCTGATTTCATTTGAAGGCCGGCCATTGACGGCGCCTCGGTACGTTTTCGGTGCTTTTTGCCAATTTTCACTCCTAAGAGAGCAGTGGGACCAATGAATATCAAAAACAAAATAACGTAGCATTCAGCCTTTGACTCCTGACCGCCAGGAGCTTTGTGGACTGGTGTAGCATAGATGTTTTCATTAGTCGACACCATTAGATGGGAAGTGGCAATTACGGTACAAACTAATGTCCAACTGGGATACCTGTTACAGATGATGTGGTTTATAATTGAAAGATATGATAAACAAACTAATACGTCTCTGTTCATAGACATTTTTAAAAACAATCAAGGCCACCCAAATGTTCAGCAAACACTAGCATGGACAACAAAAAGAATTTAGGAAGGAAATGGATTTTGTTTTGTCCTTTCCGCGCATTCTCGCCCATGGGGATAAAAGTGTAATTCAGGGGTAACTTCTATTTGGCTTAACCTGGAGACTGCTCCCCATCTTTGTTGTGCTTTGCCATTGAACTAATGACAACAGCACAATGCAGCGGTAACAAGCAGAGTAATGAGACCGGGCTAATTAGATCAGACCCCTGTTTAAATAAGAGGCTGCGGATATTGCTGCCCATTTCAGGGACAGAGGTGGAAAAACTGACGTGGCAATGGGATCCTTTTCATTGTAATCCATCACAATAATACAATAGGTAAATGACAGATTGCCACTGTGATTAAAAAAAAAAAAAAAAAAAAACAAAGCTCAGAAGATCCAGCTGGTCTGTGTTCCATTATATGGGTGTACATATATGTGAGGAGCCGACCATCGATTTTCCATTTTCTATTAGTGAATTAATCCTCACAACTTGCCCCCCTTATCCTCATCAGTGGTGAGAATATTGATTGCTTCGTTATGTTGCCTAAAGGAGGCCATGAATTGTAAATCAAAGTCAACATTCTGCAGGGAACTGCATCATGGTAAATATGCAATTCCAGTCATGCAAAATAAACAGAATTAAAGTGTGAGGAGGGGCTGGGAGAAAGTGCAGGCGTGTCAGGAGTTGTGACCTTGTATAATTTGCTTTCATTAATGTTTAAATCCAGTAATGGCCGGGCGTTTTCCCCAGGGCATGACGCACTGTATACTTTGTGGAGGAATCACAAAACTTCGGGCCATCAAATATGCAGAAATATCCCGGGCATGCCTGACTTTTGCGGAAGCTTTTCTGAGTTCCAGACTGCAGTATAGCCTTATTGTATATTTTACAAGTAGGGAAGCGCTAGTAGCCGAGGATGTATTTACAAACCCACAGTAGAACTTCTGCACACATTGAAACTTTTGTTAAACCCGAGACACTGCCATCTGTGATTTAAAAAAAAAAAAGGAGAAAGAAACACGTGCAAACTTGGACACAATGAGCGAAGGCAAAAAGTCAGATCACAGAAGTTCATGTTGTTAGGGTTTCTCGTGTTTACTGCTGCCAATTTTTAGAACGTGTGAGCACTTTGAAATGGCAATAACACTCCAAAGAATACACACGTACATACAAAAACCCTCTCACACTGTGTGACATAGGGCCGCACACTTGGACAAATGTACACAAGCAGTTCGCTGAATTTAAAAAACGGATATGAGATGAAAGGACATTTTCACTCTTTTCTATGCGAACGACACTTTTATTCAGCACGAGGTGAAAGCTGTGCCGAGCAGTAAAACTACATAAAAGGAGAAACATTAAACCGCCGATGGACCTAAATGTGATGTGAGATGGAAATGGGTGGGAAATAAGCAGGGACGTCCCTTGTTTATGCTTTGTGTCAATAAACCGGAGAATAATAATGCTTGCAACACAAATTACATTACTGTTTTAGCAGTCAATTTTCAATTTTCACCTCCTTTCCAACTCTGAAATCAAACACTGATAAACAACTGTTTTTTTTTTCCTCTAAATAACCACTTAAAGTAATGAACCATAAATATGATGCTACAAAAACTGGGCAGTTAAACTGCCCTCATCTTCCGACTAATAAGCTATGGTCTACCTGTCATACCAGTTGAGTGCTAACCGATTATATTTTCTTATAGGCCGAAAACAAGATGGTTCGTTTCAAAGACGCACTTAACTGATTGGATTTCTAGAATCTTTTGATCATTTTGGGTCTGAGAAAATAAGCAGCAACACAGACCTTATTGTACTTTTCAGCTCATACGACCAGAGTATAGAGTCTCCTTAGACTAATGCCATCTGTTGCAAAGACAGCCTCCAGTGAGTCAAAAATTCATAAAAATAGACATGAGACTGCTGACAAAAGCCCTCAACTTGAGGTACTTTCATTTAAATTCATTACATTATTGTGGCAGATCAAAAGATTGATATATGACAAAAAAAGTGGCTTTACAAAGTCATTTGTTGTTTTTAACAGACTTGAACGGATGCAGTCCGAGCCATTTACATTCCACTGTATTTGACATATTGCTGTGTTCTTTTGTCAATCTCCAAATAATTAGGGCTGCCGTTGAACACCGAACTCGTTTCCCTGAGAATGCTTCACACTATAAAAATTAAAATAATATTAAACAACACCGCGCTATGGCTTGTATGATGGGTCATTGGACGACGGTTTGCGACGCCTCTGTTAACCCCTCGTCTTCCACCGGGTTTATCGGCCTGCAGTTCATTGCCATCCACTTGGCAAGAGCGTTCGTCGCCATGTTGGCAGACCTGCTCGTGCGCGGGGGGAGTTCTCCTTGGGTGTAGTTTGGCGAAGGGCTTCGCTATGGCTCGCTCGACTGCTAACCTCTTTGCTGCTAATTTTAGCTGTGGCTGCACTCGCAACTGGGTGCTTTGCATTGATGTGGAAGGAAGCTTGAACTGCGTCGGTGGTAAGCAAACTCCTTCTTCCAAAGAAGGCACATCACTCTTCTTTTATCAATGGTGATGAGTCTCACATGCTCTTCCATTTTCACGTCTCCTCTCCGCCGCTCACCACTCCTCACCTTGCCTTCCCCTCCCAACCACAATGGGAGCCTATCAGTTTATGCTAAACAAGCCCAAACACACTAACAGCCAATCAATGTCCACTTCAGGGTATGACTGACCATTGTTTTCCACCCCCAGCAACTCAAGCACAAGAAGCCCAAAGCTTACGAAAGGATTTTATAAAAAGGCAACTCGCACTCAGAAACAGTATATAGATTAAACATTAGATTAACTTGATTAAAAAAAAACAACGCACTAAATATGACTAATTAATTAATCACATTTAATGCGATCATTTGACAGCCCTAATTATTTCCCAAAGATTGTCTGTTTCGCTACCATTTCATGAAAGTCATGAAGATGTGCAGCGGCGTAAGAGCTTCTTCAGACTCCGAATACAGCATGGGGTGTTGCACTTGTAGTTGTCAAAACAACATGGACATTTATTGGAGCAGAGAGAGTCGGCAGGAGAAAATGATTATTGCAGGGGAGAGAGCCGGCGCTTGAAAGACGACAACACGCGTCTTAAATACCTGTGAGGTGCTTATAAGCAATAACCCTGCAAAATACTGAGATGAGGACTTGAAGCCGAGTTTCTCCTCCCTCTAATGAAGGATCCAAGGACAGAGGATGTCATTCACTATACAGATCGTGAAGTCCACTGGCACAATGTGATTTGTCATTCCGGGCTATACAAATAAATCTGACTTGACGCGACTTGAAAGAGGCACAAAAGGGGAGATTCAAGTGTCCGTGGTTTCACAAACCAAAAGGCATAACCGCATGGGATCACAAGACCACTGCTGATTCAAAAACAAGTGCCGCAACACTGCACAATATAATACTCTACTGTCATAATTGGTAATGAAAGTCCACAACATCCTCTCAGCTGTTATTATCCAAGCTAGACAAATTGAATTCACAGGAGGCCAATTGAAATGGTTGTAATGCACAAACACTCTCTGCAGAGCATGAAGGTGAAGATCCCGGAAGGCACCGAGCTTCCAACTGCCCTCATGATCATTTAACTTTAAGGTCATGCTGCCCCCTAGAGGTACCAATACAGCATGGGAGACGACGCTCCCATGGACTCAAAACAACACTGTTGTGCTGTGTTTCATGTATGCCGCAAATAAATATGTAAAACAAAACAGTAGATTTTTTTTTTTATGCTTACCTGTATGTTGGTAAGGATCCAGAACAGGAGAACGGGACATAAGAAAGAGGGGTTGGGGGGTAGGGAGGGAGCAGAGAACACGTTTTTGTTAGTGAAAAGCTCTTTTCAATTGCTACAACCAAAGCAGTATTGTATGTTTGTTTGTTTGTTTTTTTAATCCAACAGAGCCCTGTTGTACACAAACAAACTGTGTTTTGGGTAATGTAAGCTGGGATGGGCTCCAGCCCCCCCCCCCCATGAGCCTGAGCATGGGTCAGCGGTGTGGGGAAAATGGGATAGGTAGATAAATGGAAATCAAACAGACAGCGGTAGCCAAATGAATTCCGGGTGAACTCAATATTGTAAAAACAGCATTTGGTGGGAACACTTTCTGCAGAATAATTGGAACAGTCCAAATTTCAAACGATAACAATGAGGTGTGTGTGTGCGTGCGTGCGTGCGTGCGCGCGTGCATATTCTTAGCAACAAGGATAGGGTGGCATTGTTCATTTTCTAGAACAGCATGAGCGTAAGTCAATTTGGCTGCAGTCTTTTGGGGACGGCGGAAGTTCCACAGACGTTTGCCTCAAAAACACCACAAACGAAGACGCAAAGCTGCTGTATCCCTCAGTTTTATTTTGTGTGCGATTTGACTGACCTAACCCCAAAGTAGTGCTGTTAATGAATTTATTTTTTTTTTGTTAATTTTTTTTTTTTGCTTTCTATTCAGCTGGTGAATCATCAATATTGTTTTGACATGAGGAGATGCGGTCGAGAGGATTTGGACAGCGTGTTCTAAATCACAGCTAACCACCTCTGAGTATCTGTCACGCAGTCCCTAAGTGGCTCTGCCTCGCAGATACATACAGAGGTCGCGCAAAACACAATACACCCTGCAGACGGAGGGTGTTTACGCGAAACACAGCATTAACATGTTGATATCTTCTCACATGGCTGCTTGATAAAAAATCAAAAAAATGGACCTTTTCTTTTGGGACTGACTATTTCTCCTATGGGTCTACAAAAGGGTGGGATTCAGCGCTATGTAATGAAGGTGTCTGCTGTGGGTGTCTGATGTAATTTTGTGGAGGTGATGAAGCAATTCTCTTCTGGTTCATAGAGATCGATTTCAGTTTCTTCGTTTCTCCCCCAATTGCAAGGACCAGCCGAGCTTTTACTGCACATTGAGCCTGAAAGTAAAAGCAATTTCTGTGTTTGGCTTAAAGGAACAAACCGGAGCTGCGGCAGCGGGAGCCGCGGCAGCGTGCGGTTGTTCATCTGAGAGTGTGACATCTACAACTCCCACATACGTGTCACAAGGGTCCAACTCCTGGGAAAAGACATAAGTTGTCCGTCAAGGGAATTGAGCTGTCCAGTTCACTTCAACTTCCTTCTTTACTTTTCCTTCCCATTTAATTTTACGAGAAATCGTCAAATCAATGTGTTTCTACATTGTCTAAATGGAGAAAAATGCCACAACCATTTAAAACATTTTTTTTTTCAAAAAGCTGTTCCTCACACTGCCTTTTTCAATTTGCTCAAAGGGATCAAGAGGGACCAGTCAAAAGAATGGAAGACTAGGAACAGTACATATACTTTTTTTTTTTTTAAATGATGCAATACAGTTGAATCAATCTCAACAATGTCTAAACTCCTGAACAACAATATCACAGACATAACTAATCATGCTCAGCTTTTAATATTTGTGCTTTGCGATGAACATTCACCAGTGAGGGCCGATTTGCTCGTTCATATACTTTATCATTACATTTATCAGTCTTCTATGTTACACTATTGTACTGAATCAAAGTACAATACTAGTAAAGGTTCAGTGATTTAATATATGGAACTGTGTTCATGTTCCTCCTTGAGGGTTCACGTGAGTGGTCTAAGCCTTCCACTCTTAAAACATCTAACGGATGTGCTGTCCATCATGCATTTACGCTGGCACCTTTTTAGACAGTAAAAAGTTTCAAAGTCAATCATGGCCTCAGTTAGAGAAATATGCTGAAGCTGAAAGACACCCCCCCTCCAGTTTGCGGTGGGCATGTTGATTCCGCCGTGCAGACAAAAGAACAGGAATGACATTTCCCAAAAGGAGGAAAAACTGAATGATAAAATGAAAATGCTGCAGTAGACGTGGGAGAGCATAAAGAAACCGATGTGAGGTAGAACGAGTAAAAGTGAGTCATTACTCTGCCAGACATGCAGCCACGCGTCCTCGGCTCTATGCCCACACATGGCAACCGAAAGGGATCTATGTTTTCCACTTTGTTGTCCTGTGAATGACATGCAGGAGGCCCTATGTCCTTGGAAGAGCATTTTGAACAGGAAGGGTACCATATTATTCTTCCTGTCTTTCGATGGAGAAGAAATTCTATATGTTTGAACTCTGGGCACAGGGGGGAGGGGGTCCTCTGCCATTCAGCTAACACCAAGGATGCGAGAAAGTACACCTCACATCCTGGTATTAACCGCATATTGTGCACCTCAGGGAGATGGCCGAGACCTTGTTGTTGTTCATCTGCGTCGCGGCATTTACATTGAGCAAAACCTACAATGTCCACATCCAGCCCCTCTCAGCAAGAGCAGATTGGCGATGTGCACAGTCACAAGAGTGCAGGAAAGAAAGATTTAATTGATAAACAACTTAAGGTAGCCATCTGAACCTTTGTGTGCTGTGCGGGCAAGGCATTTACGAAGCCAAGTTTGAGTCTGGGGATTGTGTTCGACTGCATTCAGACTGACAACGGAAACAGCCCTCTTATTGATTACCAAAGAGAGCTCTGCATTGGCGCGGCAGGAGTCGGCACGAGGGGGCTTGTGTGAGATTATGTGTTCTCCTTCGTGATTCCGGTAGCGGTTGACATTGCTGAGAGTGACGGGAACACGGGAGGTTAAGGGGGAGGGGGGGGGGATCTCGGAATCCATCGGTTACACACACCCAACAAAGCAAGTTCCACTGCAAACCATCTGCTCGCCACAGTCGGCGTTTTCTATCAAACTGAATGAGTTACAGTACAGACGGCCATTGTGAAAAAGCCCTTTCAGTAGCAAAAACACAGCAGGTTACTTGTTTGAAACTCGCATGTGCATATTTCCTTTCCAAACTGACTGAGAGAATACAGTTACTGCAGTGGTCACAGTGGGCCGGTGATGACATCAACAGGTGAATCTGACACGGAACGACACTTCAAAACCGGCACTGTGGAAAGTCATCTTAAAAAAACCAAAAAGGTTTACCTCAGAAATGCCAGCAGGAAAAGGATCAAATGATTGTTGCCATGACAGCCGTCCAGAGTTGTAAACCCACGGCTTGCAGGAATTATGAACCTCTGTGCAGTGTTTTTGGCATGTCAAACTCAGTGAGGCAAAACTCAGTTTCCTGGACACACGCGATGTCATCACCTCGCTGGTACCTGTCGCAACGCATCTAACCGACCACAATTTTTAAGAGCGCTATTTTTGGCCTGAAAGTGACCTTAGTTGTCAAACACAGGAGCGCACAACAGCGAAGGTCATTCATAAGCTGTGCAAATAATGAATATGGATAACATGGCCCAAACCTGGAGCCCATCCATCACGCTGTAACAGCGCACATGCTGCTATCAGCGTGAGATGAGGTATCAAGAACGTGGCAGACACAAGATGAGTTATAGTAGATCACTGAGTGGAATTATTTCATCATTTCTGTTCTGTAGTCATCATTGTCAAGAGTATCATTGTGGGCAATGTTCCAATGGAGATGAGGCCCCCCCCCGCCCCCCTCCCAACACTTTTAGTGTCACTGAGAGTGGCACTAAAACCTCTCTGAACAGTGTCCTATTCCTGTCCCGCTCTCTCAAAAGCCGGATGACAAAATGCTGCCCATGGGTTTTTAATCTCTCAGTGTGGAAGTTTGTGATTTCATCATTAGGTATAATTTTCCAGCTTGATATAAATGTCTCCAAAAGCAATTTAAAGTTTCTGAGCTGTTTGCCATTGAAATTTCCCCCGACTTTCGGTTATTCTGGCCCTGCTAGAGGCCTTAATTTCTACAGAGGATCTAATCCTCTTGTTGCTGAGCAAGTATTTAAATTTCTGCTTAACCTCTGAACAATAGACTTCTGTCGCACCCGTGAAGGTATGCACATCCATACACACACCTGCAAATCCCTTCCCTTGCTGTTGTTAAATATAGAGGCACTTGATACTCCATCAATCGCAGGCGAGCGCCGAGAAAAGGCAAGCTCAAGGTTTTGTGTTCGTACAAATACTCCATGTGACACGCAGGTTCAATGGAGTAAAGCTGCCATTATAACTGACCTTATTTCGTGTGCCTATGATCCGTTTTTAGTAGATATATCAAGACAAGCTCCCCTTTGACCATGTTAACTGCTGCTTCGACTTCACAATAAGAGATGCTAATGTGGTATGCAAATACCGTACAATCAAACTTCGGTAAAATGTTTTCATTACTTATAACGGTTTTTACTGTACAGGAAAAAAAGGACAAAGTTACAAAGGCGACACTAAACACTGGCATTTTAGCAGCAGGTTGAGTGTGGGAAGTTGTGCACGGAGGCAAACGTCCGCCCAGCACTGCCGTGCATCATGGGAGCACATAAAAAAAAAAAAAAACAGGGAGACCACACGCTGCAAATCAGACGGCTGGGTCTGTACATAGATTAAGACTTAAGACTATTACACTATGCAGACGCCGCATCAGTTACAGTCAGTCAACTATCCATTCACGGGCTGTCTCCACTGACGACCAGATTACAGCGGGCAGGAGCAGCTTGTTGAAGGTCAGCGGAGGGAAATGTTGACACTAAGAGGGGGGGAAAAAGGATCAGACGCACTCATTCATGGCTCGCATTTCCGGAGGCAAATCGCAGCCGCGTCTGGGGGAGCAGCTGATTGTGAAGACAAAAATGACACCAGAGTGTGAAAGAGCATCAATGTAAAAGTCATATCTGCAGATTTCAGCAGAAAATTGAGCGGAGAACGAATAGCTCTCAGTCTCCTTTTAAAGTCTTTGAGTGGGAAAAGTGAGGCGAGATTAGCGTATAGTCTCTTATTACATAGTCAGCCATTATACACGAACTTCAGCTAAGCGCTACAGCCGATATACATTAGCATGAACAACCAGGCTACAGCGGATGGCTCAATGTGTGACTCGGCTGAATTAAAATGGTTTTAATTGTAAGAACTGAAAACCGTCACTGACCGATTGGAAAACTACTCTGCCAATAATCAATTTTTGATGCAAAAAGTTCTTAATTGGTTTCAGCTCTTCAGATGTGAGGAATTACAATTCTTTGTTTTATAAGATACTAAACACAGTATTTGAATTTTTCCAATGATGGTTGGGTAAAGGCCACTGCTGGAAAGCTTGATAATATTTCAAACTGTTTTGACTTTTTAATACACAAATCAACAACAGATTAATGAATAAAATTGATGGATATTCCCCAAATACAACAGTTGATTTCTTTTTAAAAAGTTCCAGTGCTTTGTGATGGGCACAGTGAAATCACTGCGGGGCGTGTAAATTCCTTGGATGCACCACCAATTGGTCAAATTTAATCAATAAGTTACTCTTTTTTAGATTTGCGCGTCGAGAGAACGATTTACCCATCCCCTAAAATTAATATTTCGCTTTGTGTGGGGAAGAAGTGACAGACAGTTGAGCCACTAATGCTTGTTCAGCTTGCTGCTTTTGAGACTCCTTTAAAACACAATACCCACATATATCAATCATGTCGGGCAGCTCCAGCATCACTGAGACAGGTGGGTTGCACTTTTCAATCAAAGAGTGCCCTTTAATTTTTAAAAGAAAAAGCTCAGCAGGTTTAGTGCAGGAAGTAAAAAAAAAAAAAAACCTCAATCCAAAAACAACAAAGAAAAAGTTGAATATCAAGGGCTGATTACTCTGATGGTTTACTCAGATTCAAGGCTACTTTCTGATTCCAGCAGCGCTCAATTATGTAAAAAAAAAAGCGTCCACGTGGCACAACTGCGATGAATAATTTCACTGGTGGAGTAATGTGGGTGTTTGCATGTGTGAAAGACAAAGTGTTTGTGTTCACATCTTCATTTAAAGGGACCGGGGGAGCTGTCTCGGCTTTTCTCAGCTCCCATCTAACGGTTTTGGGAAATGCCAATCTAAGGCTTTCACATCGCTCTCCAGGACGCTATGTATGCACAGTAAATCACCCTGACAGCCTAACACTGCGCAGGCCCAAGTGGAACCCGAGCGATGGTCACGTGCAAAGTCAAAATCACGACGACCGCCCAGTCATCAACGGTTTGACATTGTCACCTACTGATCGCCGCAACAGTACGGGCGGCAATGGTGGCACAACTCTACCAAAGACTTATAACATTGATATTTGGGCAAAACACATCAGATGTGCCAGTTAGATTTCTGAAGAATCCCGGCTTCTGGCTGCACATACATTCGAGTCTTCAGTTGAAACGGAGGCAAGTAGAACTGCGTGGCTGATCTGGGGGGGGGGCTAGCTAGCTGACTGGATCTGTACGCTCTGGAATGGGTCTGCTTCTCAGAATAGCCAATGGGCAGATGCCTTCCTCCCCTCTGTGTTATTTGCAGCCTGAGGGCGATAGAATCCGGCCTCTTGCAGTGGCGCGGTCCTTACTTACGCGACGGGAGAGCGGCGCTCCGAGTCGCTCAATCGTCAACTCGCGCTAACGGTCCCCGTGTGCCTGACAAGCGGGGCCCGAGCAGCGTGCGGCGGGGCGACGTCGCCTGATGACTTTTTGCTTTTCAATTCAACACATTTGCACGGCGCAACAGCTGGTCACGTCAGCTCATGCAGCATGTAAACCCACAGGAGAACCAATTAAAACTCAAAGGGCCTTAACTAACGGGTAATTTCAAAAACAGGGTAATCTGTCAATTACTCTCATTTTATTCCATAAAATATCAGAAAATGGTGAAAAATTGCAATTAGTGTTTCCCAAAGCCCAAAATGACACTTAAAAAGTCTTTTGTCTACAAACTGAATATATTCAGTTTATTGTTAGATGAATAAAGAAACTAGAAAAACACAATTAAAAAGCTGAGAGAATTTTGAGTTTTTTTCTTAAAAAAAAAAATAATGATAATAATAATAAAACCAAATGACAAAATAACGGACTCAGATAGCCCGAGTCTGATATTTTAGCTTTTTGTGGGATTATCATTCAAGAGAGAAACAGACATTTCCAAGTAACAAAGAACAAAAGAGTCTCTCATGTGCTTTGATGCCAAATTAGTGCGCAACTATGCTCCAACCCTGTAATGGAGTAAGGCCTATGAAACACAACGTTCCGCATTCGGCGAGAACAGGAAAGGATAAAAATGATGGCGTCGATGCAGCAGCCACGATGCGGTCGGGGCAGCCTGAGCCTCTTGATCACTTTTATCTACAGAGCACGGCGTTAGATCATGACGGGCACGTCAAGGTCCGTGCGGCACATACATGCTTAAACATTCATTTGCGGTACATATACCAGAGACTCCGAGGAAATTAACCGTGGGTACTTGCATTCCATAGCAATAAAGTAGAACACAAATCTCCTTTTATTTATTTGTTTTTATATTTGTTGATTTCGCAGGGACAGTGCACGGCTCGCAGCCATACCACAGTGAGCTACGAGCTAATTTTCATCTTTTCATCTTGCTGATGTTGTTGGTAGGGGGACTTTCAATGAGGTTCTTGTTGACTCGTCTCATGTGGTGGCTGCCCTCAGTGCTCCTGCTGTGGCTCATTTTCGACATCAACGTCTCAGATTGTGTTTCAGATTACCTAGTTCACAGATAATGTTTTGTATTGATGAAAAAAAAAAAAAACGGCCATCCCATTTCTGACCGTCATTCACGGAACGCGCTGCAGCGTTTACAAATGAGCATTCAAAATTAGAAAGGCATCGACAGAGAGAAGAGTTGTTGGTGCTTTGCAAAAGTAGAAAAAAAAAACATTTCAAACTAAACGGAAGTCCGGCGAAGGCGGTGTCAACGCCGAAATAAACAAGGCACAAACACTGAGATTACCCTTCCGTGATCTCCAGGTTTCGCTCGGGGGGGAAATTGCGAAATATGAATGGCAAATACACTTGAGCAGCCATCGGATGACCTGACTTCTAAGAATCAAGGCTGGTGTCATGTCACACGAGTTGTCGCGGGCTGGACGGCGATATTTTCCAAGAAGCAGGATGCGAGAATTGCTGGTCATACAGGATTGTTTCTTTACTTTAGAACACTAATGTATTGCACGAGGGGCCGTCACAATGGCAACTCTGACAAACCGACAGACTAATAAAGGCAACAAATGGGGCGCCCGGCTGCCAAATAGTCGGGGCAAGTGCCACATAACTCCAACAACCACGGTTTGAGTCGAGCGGCAGACCTTTAGGCACTTTTAGCTGTCGAGCATTGGAGGGATCTGAAATGGCAGTTCAAAAAACAAGTAAAATGTAAAAAAAAAAAAAAAAAAATCCACTGCACGTCTGTCGTGCTGAATGCGATGCCCGCTAAACATCGTGGGGTGACCCATGACTGTGGGGGCGAACTCAGCAAAGAAAGTTGCAACACACCCAGAGCACCTGCTCCTGCAGCAATGTGCCTCGCTGATAGTTGTTGATACAGACATAGCTGCTGTGGGAAAGTCCAGATCACCTTACTCCACAGGCCTGCGGCGCAGGGTGTGGCGGGCGAGAAAAGCAATACCACAACTAAAATGTCCCGCTGCTAACGTTCTATATCTTGAGAGCCGGTCTACTGCAACAGCTGGATGCCCGTTCTGGCTCCAGGAAATACAGTAACGTTTCCTGGTCACCTTTTTAATTGGACATTTAACCCAGGACTATTTTAAAGTGTGGAAAGGCCTTTATGGATCTCACTCCAAGGTTCTCAGGAGATATTATAGATGCCAGAAACAACAATCCCACCACACAGAACGCCCTAATTCAGTGTAGATGGAAGCTGAATTATTCAGCTATATTATTAAATGATGAGGGGTTTATGAAGCTCGGGAGGGGAAAAAAAAAAATCATTTCATTCTCCGTTTAAATGTTAAAAAAAAGAAAGAAAGAAAAATTTAGTAGAATGTAGTAGAATTTTGACGACTTCAGCTGAACCAACTGAAGGAGGCCTGAGAAATCTGTGCTATGTCATTCACTGGAGACAGCTGCCACATGCAAGGAGAGCCCACGTGGCTTCGACCGTGCACAGAGCAACAACCTTGTGGACTGGCCTTGTGGGACCTTTCATTTAGTTTCATGCAGCAGAACAGACTTTGGAAACAACCCCATCCATTTTCTCACTCCGGAGCTTCCATGCTTGCCTTGTGACTACAAGCAAATGGTAAAAAAGAAGTGTTCTTGAGTGCAAACACAGATGCTTTGGTTCTCCCATCCAAACAAAGGCTCGTATTTGTTTTTTGGCAAAATTTAAAGAGCCCTTCATGTGGCGGTGCCACTGGCATGCACGTGACAGGCTTTGGTCCAAATTGTGCCTTTTTCCTGTTATTTTCCGGTCACAACAAATGTCATCCCGCTAAAGATGGAATAATCAAGGCATTTCTATATTGCTTTTAGTGTAAGTGTGCAGAGTGAGACTGCCAGGTTTGAAACGCCCTAAAATCACCCGTCAGGGCACTTCAAATATAATTCAGTCGATGGAGAGGGGAGGGGGGTTGGAACTGCTAAAATGTCTCTGAATTGAAGACGATAAATAATATGTAATGTCTGGCCAGAACGCTACACATGGTGTATCTCATTCACACTACAGATACGACATGTAACTCGCTCTTTGTTGCAAGGCGGTGCCGATTCAAAACAGACAAAAAGATTTGACTGGACGTTTAAATGGCTAAAATTTCCGGATCCTTCCGCTGTGGCCTCCTCTCATCTTATCCTGGTATGACTAATGCATTAACAACTGCTCTAATTAAACCAAAATCACCGTGATAGGACTTTTGTCTCAATGAGCGCGTCACCACGGGGCCCCGCTTTGATCAGCGAGACAAGTAAGAATGAAAAGAGGGCAGCCGATACAACCCCGCGCTACTGACATCTACCCTTTATTCTATTTTAGACTTTAACCGGCATAACATTTCTCCTCATTACCCGTCCATCTCAAATTTTCTCTGACACGTTGGAGAATAATATTTTTAACTGTATCTTTCAAATCTCGTTATCATCATTGCAAAACACTAATGCAAGGTCAAATGCAGTGTAAATGCAAAAGCAGTGCTTTTTTTTTCTCCATTCACCGAGATGCTCTAGGGTTACTGTTATATTTGTCTAAAAGAATCAGGAAAGATTACAACTTAAGTGACTCTTGAATTTGACAACCTGAACGACAAAAATCAGGGAACTTGTGAGAGAATGATCAGATGAGTATCTGCAGTGTCTTCAACTAAGTTCTGGTACTGATTTACCTTTTTTTTTTTTATTATGATTCAGAGTCAAAAACTTCATGGCGATTATAAAAACAACGAAATTTCACAATTATCTATTTGAATAAAGAATCTACATTAAAATTCTTTTTGGAAGTAGGTTCTCTCTTGACAGTGTAAATGATTTATCAAAAAGAAAATCTACAGGAGGCCTCATTTGAATTAATAGATTTTTTTCAAAATGTATAAACTTCAGTTTATAATAAAATTTTAAAACAAAACTGAATAATCTAGCGAAAATAAACTGATGCCGTCATGACTTTGTTTGTTTGCAGTGAAACTGAACAGAGAACCTGTGCCAAATGAGATTTGAAGCAGCGCAGTTAAACAGCACCGCCGACCTGATGCCGTTTCAACCTTTTACTTGCTCCGGCACATTTGCACAACGGCCGGTTGTGTTTGAAAATGCATCTCACGAAATAAAACCTCAAAGTTAACATAACAACTGATAGTAGCACTATCACCGTGTTGGTCAAATGACTGGAGCTCCATCTAGTTGTAACGGTGACTCTGACCGACACAGCCCATTGATTTAGTTTATATGCATGTTGATAAATGCGGGTTTTGGTGTGCGTCTAATGACGATTAAATTAAAAACGGTGCATATTAATCTGCATTTCTGATATCTCCTAATATTTTCATTCTTAATTGAAAACATTTTTGTTTTCACCGCGACATAAACAGCAGAAACGCGGAATGTGTTTTCCTGTCATACTTTTATATTCCAATTTGTTAATATCTTAATTTTTTTTTTTTAAAGTAACCTAAAAATAGGCTCATTGGTGACGGCCTTTTTAAGGTTATACGTCTGTGTCCACCATGGGTGGAGCTGTGACGCGCAAACTTTATGTACGCGTATGAAAGCACATCTGACGAACGAAACTGATATAAATAACTCCTCTGAGTGTTCACGTTGTATCACAGCATGATTATTTTAATAACGATATCATGAACGTACGTCTTTTGGCAACATACTTTATCAAAAAAATAAAACTATAAATTGTTAACTCAATAGTAAATCTGTAGATCAGATAATGTCGTTTTGGTAGCATATTTTTAGAAGGTAACTGCCTTCTTTCACTAATACAGTATGAAAAGAAAAAAAACAACAACAACAAAAAAAATGAAATTAACACCGCTACGACATTTAACTTGGAGGCAAATCCTCCATTTTGATAAAGCAGCAGTTTCTCAAAGAAACCACGGGCAGGGCGAAGGCCGATGCGAGTGTCGGGGTGACCTCTGACATTTTCAGGTTTCTGTTGTTGTCCTGATCTTATGCTACGCAGTTCGCCTAAAATGCACAGTACTCACCCGTCTG
This sequence comes from Dactylopterus volitans, assembly GCA_901007715.1. NCBI lineage: Eukaryota > Metazoa > Chordata > Actinopteri > Syngnathiformes > Dactylopteridae > Dactylopterus > Dactylopterus volitans. The sequence continues at coordinate 21,190 of CAAKHG010017786.1, forward strand.
CGGCAGAAAGGCAAACCCTGGGCAATGATGTTGATGCTGAATATTTTGAGTACTTTCTGAGGGGGTATCGGCTCGGTGGCGACGTCCTTGGGATCTGCGAGGTCGAGTGCCCTGCTCTCCAGTGGGACACACAAAGTCTTCTCTTTCCCATTTGGCATCTTTCTCCGAGCACCAGACGAGAAACGGGGAATAGGGCAATGCCGCAGCATCGCAGGGAAAGAAAAAAAAAAGGGCCGTCTAATGGATCATATCCCAGAGGGGACTCGGAGAGGTGGCGGACTGATGACGTAAGCAGACGACTTTTCTTAAACGAATGCAGAATCTTCCGTGGGCATCACATGCATTATGCAGACGTGTCACAACTGCGCTCGCTGAAGTTCCGCACCTATCTACTCCGAACTCATCTCCCAGCAGACGGGCACCCTTTAAAATATCTCTGGGGTGTGAGGTCACTGTTGCGTCCAAGCCAGGCGGAGCAGCTGCAGGCAGAGCCCCGAAAAGATTATGGACCAACTCGGCCTCTCCCCCCACCTCAGCCAGGCACTGCGGAATCTGCTCTCATGACCCCTTGGTGGTGGAATGTGTCCCACCAGTCGCCCTACGCTGCACACGTGTCCGGTGAGCTTCCTCATTGCGGCCATTCTCTGACCCCTTCCTGGCCCGCCGTACTTAGTCGGCTACATCATCACCAAGTCTGCGTGAAAACCGTCGCCATATAGCAGGGTTGCTGTACACGCGACCCTCATGTGAATCATCGATCGAGCATTTATTAAATTCCAACCTCGGTGACTGTTCCATGAAGGTGTTCAGGAATCTCAGCAACTCTGCCTGTGTCAGCCAAGGGCCGATGCATATTTCAGGAGACGATCACACATTTGCCAAATGCAATACGTGAGACACTTAAACAAGGATGCTCTCGGCCGACTAGCTTTGAACGCGCTCTTCTTCATCCGCGAACGAGTGCTCACAAGCAAGCTACCAAAACGCGAGAAGCGGGATTTGCCCAAATATCAGACTTGCAAAGGTGCGAGGGTGACAAAAATGTTGGGGGCAAACACGAGAGAAAAGTCTGTGTGGCGGTTGCGTCGCAAAACAGAACGAACACGTAACGGAACGCAACTGCAGAAGCGGTGCTGAATATGTGCAAGTCTGCGGGTTGGGCAGGTGGCAAGAGACAACTTTGCCCGTGTGCATTTTAATGTCTGAACACATGTCACAAAAAGAATTAGTGGGCTCAACATCTCCTCTGTTCTCACATCAGCCATTGTTTGAGGAGGATTACAGAGCCAAAACATCTATCAGAGTGGACTATGGGCCCGGACCCGCCCGACCAGCAGTCGGCCATTGGACGCCATTGGGAGTTTGGGGCCGGCCGACGTAGTTTTTAAAGTATGTTCGGCACAAACCGAGCGAGTTGGCGCCGTATTGGCAGCTGTTCAGCCCGTTGAGCATATTGAGAGGCAGTCACCGAGTGTAAGTGGTCCAACTGGACAATTTGACTTATGAAACTGTGATTTCATTCACTGGATGCCGTTTTATTTTTCCCTTTCCTTTGATTAAACAGCAAGAGTTCACAAAGTGCTACTCCAGCGGCGACGGCACCGCTGACTTATTGTCTTCCACTGATGTCTATTTTCGACTCTAGCACAGGCACAGAATACATGTGCTGTCAGCTGAGCGCTTTTACCATTAGCTGCAATGTTTCGTGACAAATTTAAGCTAGGAACCTTTGGCAGACAACGTGAGGTGATGGATCTCTGTCATGCTCAGTAGTTGAATTAAAAGGTGCCATCTTTTAATGCATATTCAAAACTTTGATGCAAAAGAGAAAATAAGCTAAAAAGGAGGGTCTTTTCATACAATCATTTTTCCCAAAAGACAAAGGCATGTAACGAACAGCAATAACGTCTATGTATACACTTTTTTTTATTCTACATTAGGGCTTGACTCATCTTCATTTGATTTTCCCTGCAAACCGAACAAGCTGTGGCTGACAATAGTCCACGCGCGGCGCAAAACAGCCAACAGGGTACCTATCAAGCTTGCAGCTTGCTTTTGACACGTCCCATGCCTTGTAGAGGTTACTTGAGCTTTCAAACTAATCTTAGGCCATCAAGCTACGTGACAGACACACTGTTCCAGCTGCTACAACATGATCAGCCCGATGCAACTGAAAGCATATTAGAAAGCATATTTAATTTTAGGGTTTCGGCAACACCCATCTCTCCTGCAAGGTAGTGTGTCTTAATGTTATATCACTGTCAATCAAGTGATCCAGCAACTCGAGGGGAACTTTATCAAATTTCCGTTTGCCTCCCGGTGGCTGAGGAAAACGCAAAGACAAACCTGAAAGAGAGAGAAGCCTGGTGTAAAAGGGAGACAGACTTCCTGGAGTTCTTGTAAAGGTTCCCACAAACAGGTGTTCCAAGTAAGTGCAGTAGAAGCGGGCGTGTGTTTATGTCCTCCCATGACACAGCAGAATCTGCATAGCGAGTATCCAAGGAGTTTGGAAGCATGCAACCATGGCAGACAAACAAACAGCCCCGTTACGCCTTCCCATACCATAATCAAAGACAACCCGTAGGTGATCAATGGCAGGAATAAAACCACAAACTGCAAACAATAATTTTGAAACAACTTCTTTAAAAGGGTCACAAATCGACTACTGTAATATAGTCCATAACTTAACAAAGTTATTACTGCGTAAAAATATTTGGTGTGCTTTCATTTAATGGCGTGTCCCAGGATCACTGCGTGGTCACTGGGGTTACAATCACCAACTACACATCCCAAGTCTGCTGCAGTGCCAGAGGTCAAGAATTTTTTTGGCTTCTAGGAACTCAGTACGCTTACAAATCACACCGTGACTTTCTAAAACTACAGAGATCACAGTACAGCAGCAGACATCAACCCTGCAAAGAAGGAAGCCTGGGGTCCTGTGTGGTACATGTATTTCATGTAGTATGTAATAATTTAAGTAAAATTCGTCAGACAAAACATGTCGGGCATTTGGGATTCACATCAAAACATCAGAAAGCACCATGTTCTCTTCAATCAAGTGATAAAAAAATGTATAACAATCCCTACCAGATATCGACGCTTTTAAAAACAGAAAAAGCACCTGTTGTGTTTGCAAGGTTATAATGAATAACTTTTAAGAGGAAAATCATTGTAAATGTGTTCAAACCCAGCTAAAACACCATCTAGCAAAGAGAAGCTAATCTTTGATTTTGATGGGGTTTTTTTTTTTTTTTTTTTTTTTTAAACTAGAATCCATGATTTTTGCATCTGTTATTCAATTGCACTGAAATTCTTTCAGTCCTCTTTTTAGGTCAGTGCCATCAGCCCTCATGTCCAATAATTAAAGCCCCGGAGAAGGCCGGGTTTTTCAGAATGTAAATAAACATTCTGAGAGACTCAATGAGATTAAATATTGGGGAGAACATTCATCCTGCGTCCTAACAAATTGTGCCCATCCTGATAATTTATAAAGGGGAAATTGCCATTAAAACTGGTGATTGTGTGCCTACAACAGATGACACAAAGCTACGTTCCACCCAGCTCAAAGTGAGGGATGGTAAATTACACTCTAAAAGACCTAAGAAGGTAGTTTGTAGAAACACTGATCTTCATTTGTTGAAATAAATCCCAGTCATGCATTGTGCCAAAGTCTCCGGCCGGCATTAGTTATGTTTTTAGCAAGGTAGTGATGAGCATACGTATTTATTCCTCAGCCTCACCAAGAAAATACAGGAAATATGTTAAAAAGCAAAAAAAGAAAAAAAATTCAGGACAAAATACAGGCTTGACATCCCTTTGCATTGGATACATCTTGAATTCTCATAATCTTGTGGAAAATTATACCAAGCCTTCTCCAGCACTTCCCAGAGTTGTTTTCTTTTTTAGCCATTTGTTTCGTTTCTCTGTCAACTTGATCAAAAGGCAGCCACTCTACTATTCAGGTCTGGATTCCGTGGAGCCCAGTCCATGTTTCATCAACTTTCTTTCCACTCAAATGAAGGCATTTCCCTGCACCATGCTTGGGATCATTGTCATGCAGGAAGGGACAGCACTGTACTAAAGTGCCATTGACCATTCCGATGACTTTGAGACATTGTGAGATATTGCAAATTCATTCATTCATATTTTGGCCCCATTCCCCTTCTGAAAAAAAAAAAATGGTTCCTTCTTCCACAGACGATGATACTGATCAATTTCTGTGGAGTGTTGAAAGATCGACTTTGCATCCGTATGAAGCTGCCACACGCTGAGCAAACTCTTTGCCAGACATGTCTTGAAACCAGACCTGACGCAAGACAAACAGAGGTCCGGTGCGGTGAATATCAGATTGTCTGCCCAGATGAGTTCAAAACATGTTTAGCGCAAAGGAAGGTCACACTAAATACTTGCCACTTTAGCTTAGGAAAATGTTTTTGAATTTTTTGTTTTTGTAAAACAAAATGTCACATATATTACAGTTGTATCTTGATACAGCGACTGAAAAATAAATGCTTATTACTTGCTTAACACTATAGCACAGTATCACAAGTGTGCTTTTCCATTGGTTTTGCTAGTCTAGAATAGAATTTCCCCTTAGATTTTTTTCTAATACATTAAAAAAAAAAAAAAGCATTTCTACATCAGCCAACAACGAAGCTACAGCCTCTGCAGAACATAAAAGGTATGACTGAAGCAAATAAACACGTGAATTCTAACTCGCCTGCTCACAGTGCTGGACTGTGTCCATGTGAGACAGGCAAGAGTTCGTGAATAGGTAAAGCCTGCAGTGGAGCTCGGGCACGGCTGACACCAACGAGCACAGCCCGAGGGCCCGGGATTGCTGAGCGACTAAGAGCAATGCCTCCCCCTGGTGTCGGGAAGTGGGACAACAACGCTGCACTGCAAAAAAAATCCTCGCTCAGTCATTAATAACACAAATCTTCAGAGACAAGGGAGCACACCTGGAGAGCAGCCGACCGCCTGATAGCACGACCCACTTAATGCGCGGAAGCGAGTGAGAAGCCAGGCGGGGGTCATGGCCCTTGTGCACTAAATATTCCTTAAGGATATTTAGGAAATATGCGCACTGAAATTGTGTCAACTTGAAGTGTTAAAGCCTGAGAACATACTGTATATCAACAACATACCTCACATTTATCTTATTTTTAAACCTTTATATCATAATCTAGTGGGGAAACAAAACAAAAAAAATCACAGATCTCATTTTAACTATAATTATGCGGCCTTGGAGAATAGGGAGAGAAAGACTGCGGCGCTGAGCGGTGATTACTTTAATGAGCCAGTGGAGGTTTATTAGTTTATAATGAGGACATCAGTAAAATCAGGTTGCTGTCTTGTGGTGGTGACTCCAACAAGTGGCTCCGCATGTGTGAGGAGGAGAACACTGGTCCTTGGCGACACATCTCTGGCTGCGTGTGTGGCTGACGCCCACCTACATCCAACATTGATACGCTGGCCGTCATTTCACCGGTGGCAATGGGTGTAATGCGTATGTGCGGGAAAGCGCCGCGCGGAGGACACGGTTATTATGCAGTAAAAATCGGGATCTTGAGTCGCAGTTCATGTTTGTGTAGTCCAGTCAGTGCGATGAAGCTTTCTGCTCTTGCGGTAAAGTTTCAATTTTGGATAAGTCCGAAGGCCACGAACCGCAAGCGTCCCGCCGCCATAAATCAAATGAGAAAACTATTTCGTGTGGGTTGTTGGAAAGAACATTTGATAAGAGTACAAAAAAAAAAAAAGAGGAAGAACAAGGACACGTGAGCCACGGCTAATTAGTTTTAAGGATATTCAGGGATGCTTGGATGTGGATTTATCAAAAAAAAAAAAGTATAACAACCCAGATGGCTGAGCTGAAAAGGCTGAAAAGCTACAGGAGTTCAATACTTTAAATCTGAAGCGCAAACCTCGCATTAATACTTGTTCTAGGATTTTCGAGACCACATAAATTATTGCTTCGCTCAGCCAGTGTTCATTTCAGTGTAATACTGACCTTGCTCTCCTGCTTTGCCTTATCATAACTCTCCGGTTCCATTTGCCACCCATGGTCTGTGATGACTCATTATGAGACATCTAATCCTCCCGAGATCATATAATGCCCTCGTCATTCGTCATGGGTGTCATGTTAAATCAATTCTGAGATGGGCAGGCGTCGGTGTAGCATGGGGAGCCAAAAAAGGGCATAATACAGTACTGTTTATTATTATCACACATTGAAATACACTGCGGCAGTTCAATGCAACTCAATTAGATTTGATGGTAAAATGTTAAACTTGGACATTCGGCTCGCCGCTGCCGTGTCACTCTGATTCAGAAGCTATTAACGCCGAGCAGTAAAACACACGTCTGCTCGGAAGACAAAATGACAAACTGGGCTTGAAGAGCAAACAAAGAGCTGCCACTTCTCCTTGCGCGCCGCGAACGCGTTACGGAAATCGAGACGAATGGAACAGAGTTCCAATGTCACGTTAAAGCGCGCTCGGGCCCGAGTTGCTTCTGCCATTTTGTCTGAGGAGCTCGGCTGTATAAAACCTTTAGAATCCAGCAGTATAGCAGTCGTACTCTACTGTGCAGTCACAACTCCTGGAGGTGGCCACTACGTTTCAGTTTTAACGGGCTGCCCGAACATTGTCATGCCATGCCGGCTTCTTCAACTTTTAACATTTACCCCAAACAACCCGAAAGAAGTTCTCCACCTGTCAATGTCAAGCAGCCTGCCATTCCGGGGACACGCGTGCATGCAACAGTAAACAGATATCAACACCTGCTAAGGCCTCGCATTAACCCAACACCATACATTCTGCCATTCAACATGTGAACATATCATCTGATGCATGCCCTTAAAGTGCCTCTGAATGGAAAAGCAACTGCATCGAATGCAAATGTGAACACTGGCTTTGCCCATCTTCAATATCGTATTTGCACATCAGACTCTCGGGGATCTGAATGTACAGCCTGCACTGATTCATGAGGCACTTTTAAGAATGTATAAGGTTAAATGAGTGTGACCCCCTAGTATCAACCGGTTGGCACAAAGTCAAAAGACGGGAGTGTCAATTAAGATGAGGACATGAACCCACCAGTGTACCGAGGGGCCCAGAAGACAATTTGTCCTCTTTGGGGATATGCCAACCTATTTTACCTTTTATTTCGGGTATGTTCCTCCATTGACCTTAGACATTAAACATTAAAAGCTGTACTTTTACATGTACAGCTTAACCGAGCTATACTCAAAATTTTGGCATCTGATCGGACTTCTATGTTTTGTGTCTTTTTGTTGCTTATCGCCACCGCTCGTGGTCGTGGTGATTCCGAGAGGCAGACAAGAACGCCGCATGCCGCTGGATGGCGGCAATGGCTCGTCTTCGGTTCTATGCTTTGTGCCGCCGCTACTGACCCGGACGGATGCGGGTTCGGGGCACAGACTCGTGGGCGAGGGTCATAATGAAAGAGTTTTCGGACGCGCACGGAGCGCGCGCACACGCATTGCCTAGTTTAACTCTGATTCTGGGCGTCTGAATCGGAGTCAGAGAACTCTGATGTTAGTCGGAGTGACGCGTTTACATGCGCTTCAGCTGTCCAGTTATAGTTGGATTGAGGCAATAATTATTTTTTTTTCCCAAGTGTCATGTAAACGTACTGGCATGGTTGCATCAAGTGACTCATCCAGTTCTGTGTCTGCACACTCCTGCCACACATGCAATGTGTTGCAATACGACTGAATACGGCTCGCGTATCCAAAGGTACATTAGAATTCTGTACAGACACTGCATTTTTCAGTAACCACAGACAAAATCAATATTTACTTGACTTAACATTATTCATTTTCTAGACTAGTATTTAATCTCTTAAAGCACTTTTGTTCTGCAAAAGAATGAAGTCACAATACAAGTTGAATACTGCATTGGCGGAAATTGCCAGAAGCACTTGAATAACTTACATTAGTGTGTCGGAGCGCCTATATCAGTTTCCCAGGCGGAGGGGTTGTCTTTCTTCAGAACTACCCCGTTAACTGCATTGTCTCCGCATTATTGTTCCGCCTGTTTACATTAAGAGATCGTTTCAGTTAAGGCAAGCTTTTCTTTCAACTTGGACTTCTTGCGAAGGTTAAGGCCAATCTTCCCCTTAATCAGCTTGAGAGAGTTGTCCATACGTCTGTTATATCCGGTTTGGATTACTGCAATTCCCTCTATTATGGAGTCAATCAGTCATCGCTTCGTCATCTGCAGCTGGTTCAAAATGCAGCAGCTCGTCCTCTGACTGGGATGAGACGATATAACTCTATCACAGGGGTTCTTGCGTCCCCTTCACTGGCCTCCTGACAGCTTCAGGATCCAGTTCAAGATTTTATTCCTTGTTTTTAAAATATCTTAACAGAGTTGCACCTTCATGCTCCAGTCAGAGCACTGAGGTCATCTGATTAAAAGCTTTTACAGTATATGCTCCTAGGTCAAGGCTCAAAACCAGAGGGGACGGAGCTTTTGCGAGGGTACGCTTTCGATAAAGATTAAGTTCTCAGCGTCACTTTGAAGCTTTAACCTGTGGAACAGACTACCCCTAAGTATCAGAACGGCCCCAATCCTTAAAAATTTTAAACGTTGCTCAAGACTCAGCTCTTTGCACTGGCTTTTTATTCTAGTTGAGGGTGACATTCTGTTTTTTTATTTACTTTTTTATCGATTGTGTTATTTAGCTTGTCTTAAACAATGGTTCCTTAATTTTTTTCTCTGGCCTGTACAACACTTGGTTCAACCAAAGTTGTTTTAAATGTACTATATAAATGAACTTTGACTTGACGTGATCTTCAAGACTTTTAACATAGCATCACGCATTTAATTTAAATTATCTGGCATGGTTGAACATATGTGTCGACATAGAAAACAGCAATTTCTTAACTACAGAAGCATGCAAGTAGTTCATTTCAATACAACAGAAAATAAAAGTAATCATGGAACAGAAACTCTTACAACTGCTCGGCTGGGGTTTTATTATCCTTTCGTTCCAAGTTCATGATTTTGCACTTAAGACGGCAATAGATGTCCATCTAGTCCTGCTGCGCCACTCCTAATTCCAATCATACAAGGGCCACAACTGCGGAAAATGTGTGCATTCCACATCAAAGCCAGCCGGCCCGCTAGAGTGACCGAGACCCCCGACAAACCTATCTGACAGCTGTGTTAAATGAAGAGAGGCACACTGGAGCGGCAAAGTCAGGCTAACGGCTATATTTAGGCCCATATGAGCATGTTTAATTTCTACACCGGGGGGCTCTGATACACATAGCGTCGCTCTATATTGAGACCACATGCATGTAATCAAAGTATAATCGTGTCAGTTGGCAAACACGGGAGAGCGCGCTCCAACAACGATAATACAGCTTGCGCACTGTGAAGCTTCGCTCAGATGGCTGTTGGAGGAAGCTGGAAACTGGTTGTCAGACAACACAACAAACAATAGACGTGTCTGTTGAGTTGGGTCGAAATTTGTCTGCCGTATTCCATTTTATAACTGCCGTTTTAAACACAGGTTTTAGGCAGCAGAAAATACAAAATGCTCTTGTCCAGTATTTTTTTTTTTTTAAATTGCACAGATGGGAAGTAAAAGCCCGCAAATATTGTACTAAATGGGCAGATGCAGACACAGATATGGATTTTAATTTATATAAATGACACAAATGTGTGCATTTTCCAATATCATACCCAAATTTATAACATGGTACCTACTGAAAAGACACACACTACTGCACTTACATGACCTACATCAGCCGGCAAATATGATTTATCGGTCGCATTGCAAACATGTCTAGCTTCTATTAAATCTTTTGGCAAGCTCCATTTCCTCCTTTCAAACACAAGTGAGCTGAAGGCCAAACAATCGAAACCAACATTCATGTCATCAGTCATCGCTGAAACGGGACACCTCCGTCGAAGCGCTCGTGTGCCGTGCTTTATCAGAGCCTTTTGAACCGAGCACATTAATTCTGTGACTGCGGATATATCTGACAATCTGTTATATGCTTCTTGTGAAAACCAAGCGCAGCCCATTTTCCAGCTACAATTGTCACTCATCACGTTAGCGGGCCATCACTTCAGGCATGAACATGCCTGGAGTTCTGGCAGGCCCTTAAAAAAGGCATCTGTACATTGTTCAAATGAATGGAGTAGCTGCGAGCAGACTGGTACCTCCTGAGAGGCTGTAAGGCTATAATTATTTTGTGCAGTGCTGTCACGTCCTATTATACACAGTGCTCACTGAATAAAACAAAAAACGGCCAGAAAGTGAGCCTGGTACAAACGAGACGCAAACAAATATAATCGCCCTCGTGCTCTTGCTCATGAATCTGTTCCCCCATTAATTTTGGAGGTGCAATCTCATTCCAGAGTCTTACTGGCAGCGGCGGTTTATATGATAATGCAGCATTTATCTTGCAGCTCTTCTACTTGCGTTTAAGTGATGAAAACATCAACTATAATTTTGCACTAAAAACGTCTTTGAAAATAGTGCATTTTATTTTGTCCTGAAAGAGGACTAATATGTTGCAGCCAGTGTTATAACAGCATTGGCTTTTCTATCACTTCCATCCTACACTATACTAACAGTTACCTAAATTTATTAAAATAAATTACCTACCTAGCAACTGAGAGAAAAATAAGTTAATTAATAATCAAATAAATATGACCTCTCTCTGAGGGCATCACAAGCTACCAAAGCGGCTTTGAACCTCCCAAGCATCGGGACTGCACGTTTGAAATTTACTCTGGACATCATTCCTGCAAATGATGTTTCAGCATTTAAAAGGCTTAATGAACGCGTCATTCCGAAATACACCAAAGGTGTAAGATGCAATTGAGACAGGTTAAATATTAAGGCCGTAACATAGAATTCACATCATTTTGGTGGTCATCAAAACATTCAGTGGCTTCTACTAGTGTGTCGGAGGAGGAACTGACCACTCCCACCAGGGTAAAAAGGGTTTCATAGGAAAACAATGGGTCTTGCAAAATAGCTGGACTCTGCATTCGATTGGAAGTATAAGACTGACCTCACAGTGTATTTGACATTGTGCAAAAAAAAATCATATAATGTAGATTTGATGTCCTAATTTTGGACTAAAAGAAATTCGATTAACACCTATTTATATCTCATGATGTGCAGAAACGCATTTAGACCAGAAGAGGGAGCTACTGTGCTAAACATCGATAGCAGCGCGCCACACTTAATGAGCTGTCCAGCAGTGGTAAAAACTTGCCGTACTTTCTCTAAAGATGTTGAACCTGCTAAGGAAGCATTCCAAATGTTAGTTCAACTTAATCAAATTTTCTCCCATTAAAGCGTAGTGGTATATAACAATGAAAATGGTTTTGGATTTAAACTTTTTTTTTTTTCATTCCAGTATCAGTTGCTCAGGAGGAGCCTAATATGAACATTCCACACAGAACTTTTTTCAGTGGACGGTGGATTTGCATTCAAATGGGTGAAGAAACGGCTGTGCTTACCTTTTTGTTGGAAGAGCTTTGGTGTGTGCAACCCGAGTCCAGATTGTTATTGGGGGCAGACACATTGTTCCTGAGCGAGGGAGACCGCAGCCCTTCTTCCCCTTCGCCTTCCTCCTCTTCTTCCTCCTCCCTCCCACTCTCCACAGAATGTTCAAAGTCATCGCTGTCTTGGTCCATCTCCTCCTCGTCCTCATCTTCCTCCTCTTCCTCCTCGCCCTCTTCCCTCTCCTCCTCCTCCCTCCCCTGTTCCTCCCCTCCCTCTGTCCTCTCCTCCACCTCTTCCTCCTCCTGGTGGCTGCCGCTGTTGTTGTTCTCCTCCTCTTCCTCCTCCTCCTCCTCGTCTTCGCCAAGCGGCTGGCCATGCAGTCGCCTCTGCTCTGGCCCCCACATCCATCTGGCTCCTTTCTCTCCTCCGTTCACCTCGTTTGGTGGGCCCGCGTCCCCTTCCTCGTCTCCCTGAGGGCCGTTGCTGGCTCCTGACTCGCCGGGGGCCCATGGTTGTCCTCTCTCGCCGTCTACCTGCGATGCCTCAGGCTGCGGGACAGGAAAAAAAAAAAAAAAACATCCCTAAGGTATGCTCGGAAGGAAAACTCAATCTGCTGCAGGTTCCTGACTGTCTGCAAAGACGGCGAACCATGTGTTTTCACAACTAGAATCTAAAAATCAAAACCATTAATCATTCGGTGAATGTTAGTTGGCTTTACCCTTTGCTGCAGCTGCTCTTCCTCCTCCACTACCCGATTCATGTGCTCATCTTCATCGCCCTCCTCTGCTGCTTGCTGGGGTGCCCGGGCCGTGGAGGAGGCGTTACCTCGCACTGCCGGACCCCCCGGCCCCCGACTCCGCCTGCTGCTGCTGCCCCCCGACAGCAGATCCTGGTTCATTTCCAAAAGCCAGCTTGCTACCTCCTGGACCTTCGCTAGGCTGTCTGAAGAGGAGAAGGGCTTGACATGCTGCAAGACATAAAGAAGAGGAAGAGGACACATAAATAAATAGTTTTGTCTTGTCAACACAAAGTTTGTGACTCAGATTACAAAAACCAAACAACATATGAGGAAAAAGAAGTCAGATATCAATCCAAACACATGTATGTGCAATTGCCTATTTCTTCCACAGCCAATAGTGTAAACACTCCTCTTCATACAGATCTATTTTTTGTTTTACTTTCAAATATGAGAAACTGACAACTTTTGTGGTTGGAGCCAAACTATTGCTGCTCCACAGCGGACAATGAAAAAAGGTGGGAGTGAGTTTGTTTGGCTTCAGATCACACAGTGCTTGGCTGAGGTGCCTCGGATGAGGATAGGCCGAAGAGCCTTGAGAGTTAATAGTGTTCCAGCATCTGACAATGCAAGCAAAGTACAATCTGTCAAATACAAAAGCAAAACATGGATTAAATATACCAGCAGTAGGTCCAATTGTCTTTAAGATTTATGTCGGAGGCCCTGGGGGGGGGGAAATTCACTGTGTTTCTGGGCATTTACCAGAATTCAAAGACAGGCACCAAAGCTTTATCTACAATAAAACAGAACTTCTCCCTCTTACTCTCAGTTACAAAGCAGCTCATTCTAATCCGTCATCATCAAACCAACACATATGTTAGGCTGAAGTTTCCTTCTATCAAAAATAACCTGGTACTTACAGGCACCTGACTACAGACATTATATTAAAAGATATAAAATCACATTGTCTATAGAAACAGCACAAAAAAAAGGATTTTAAAAGATGACGGAATGCTGGGTTTCAATTGTCAAAAACAGGAGAAAATGCAGAGTGAAGCTCAAACATGCCACTTTACAAGAACACGTAACTACAAGTTCCCCAACTCTCTGTTTTCTCTCAGAATACAATCTCCAATACCTAAAACCATCGCAAGAGAGGACCCCCAAAACAGGCTTTTTTAAAATCGGCGTACTATACTGTGTTGTTTCTCTAAATGAGTGTCATCATGAGGATGCAAATATGTGCTCAAATACCTGGAATCTCAGTTGTCTGAGAAAATGTTCAAAACCTAAATCATTTCTTTTTAATATTTCCTTTTTAACTGTTGTTTCAGAGGAAGTTATAGAAGAACGCAATGGAAGCCATTCTCCTTGGCCATCCCCTGGCTCTAGTTTTTATTTAGACTCATTAAGTAAAAAATCAACAGGAAAACACATGTTCTGAATTTGCAGGGCATGCTATCGTGTTTGTGTTTGTTTTGCAAAGACCATGCAAATGCTTCGCAACTAAAATGAAGAGAAAACTCACGCAATGTTTAACCTAAGGTGTTTAGCTTCAGAGGTGCGAAATATTAGAGGAAGTAATGTTACACAAGTATCTGATCATCACAAACTGGAGGACAGAAAGAATGCCCACTTGAAGTTCACTCCGTTGTGCGCCACAGCGTTTCACACATTCAAGTCTGAGTAAGTAAGCAGATAATCAAACTAATTATTTAGAGAGGAACGCCCTCCAAACACATTTTAACAAATACCAAAATTTCCACATTCGTGGAAATGCCAAAGGTCAACCAGCAGAGATCAATAGGCAAAAAAAAACAGTTTCACTCTTTAGGCTTTCAAGCAGCAATCAGCTGTACGAGCGGCTGGAAGGCAAACTGCATAAATAAACAATCGCCTTGTGGAGATTCCTCATGCGCCAACTCTGCATACATTATCAGTCGTGAAGTATCTTAAGATCACGAGACCATATAGAAGCCATTTCTTCTGACTCTGGAGCTCATAAGGCCGCCACTGTTTCATTAAAAAGTTAAACACAAGTATTCCATTCTTACTGTGATTTTTAACCCTAGATAAGTTTGGGGAGGTGGGGGGGGGTGTCGCGGAAGAAAAATCTTCAAAGCAATCATCACTGAAAAAAAGGGGGATCTTTCAAAACAAATTTCATTCCGCACAGAAAAAAAATAGGAGGGCAGAGGGTCAAAGCAGAGAGATCAACGTCAAGGCTGATTTTTTTTTTTTTTTTGGAGCGTTATCTTCTAAATGCTCTTTATAAGACATGAGAAAATAATTTTGCAAGGCTCACATGCTTTATCCGTTTCAGTTAAAAACCAATTGCTGTGACCTTGAGGCCAATGTCACTGGTCCCATTGTAAGGCCTCCCCTCGCCATGGCTGTATGGTCTCAGCACTGTGGTGGGAAGCATTAGCCCTATCTCAGATTGCACAGCCCCCTCGGGACTGCCAGTTCATTGCTGTGAGCTTGGAAGAGGAAGGACTATGAATAGTTAACACTGTCCCTGGCGTTTTACTGGAGCGATCATGGTTCCGTAATTAGTTTCCTAAACACAGCATGAAATTTGTTTGTTGTTATTGTTGTTCACACAATTACCAATGCAAACAGGGTGAGAGAGATAAAAATAAAAAAAAAAATAAAAACATGGAGCTGATGAAATGGGGCAAACAAAAGATAGCTGATTAATTCGCAGGCCAGGAGCTTTGGAGTTTCTACTACTTGGTTTTCTTAGCATGCGCATGTAATTCGCCGTTTTTTCATTGTTTCCATCAATGCTGCTGCAAAATATGAGATCCTACAATTCCACAAGCTTTTGTTTTTGTCAGGAATATTTAGTGGAAAGACGACCACAAATAGATCTGACAACATTCATACTCGTAACACCAATGATAGAATAATTAACAATCACAATGATTATACACAGAATGAATGCAATTTGGCACACGGCATCAAGCATCGTATTAACAAATGTCATTCGTCAGTCTCGACTCTGCGGGATTTGCGAACTGTGCCAAAACAGCACTGGGAAGCTGGAGAGCTAGTGTGAAGGCATGAATGCAGGTAGGTGAAACAGGTGCTCAAGACATTGGGAGCTTCTGAGAGAGAACGCTGACACAGAAAATAAGATTATGTTCCTCCAATGGATGGTATCAAGATTACAAGAAAGTTCAGGGAAATATACAGCATAGTCCATCGACAAAACAATGAACTATGTGTCGCTGAGTTGTAGTTCCTGTTTCTTTGGGGTAACTTTGTTTCGTTGGATCAAATAAGTTACAATAACTGTGTTACAATAACTATGATAAGTGACAACGCTCACATGCATTTCAGAGTTGCACCTTTTCAATGAAAGGGGCGTCTGTAAAATATGTCACTGGCTACAATAACACTGTATCAAGCTAGGAGAACATCAGATTTAGTACACTCCTCTGAAATGAAGAAAAGCATTCTATTACTGATTACAATTATCAAAGGCCAACTCCATGCAGAAAGATATGGCCGGCGGTGGCATAACCACAGCGGCAACACTAAAAGTGTTGCGTATAACTGGTGAGAACCAGAGTGGTTTAGCAGGGTAGATGTCATGCACCGGTACAGGCAAGCAATGTGGCCTGAGCATGAGTGCAACTAGGTCACACTTAAGCCCCATTTCAACTGCAAGAAACTTCCCAGTGGATGAGAAACCTTTGGAGGAACTATGTGCATTTCCGCCTCAGGAACTAACATTCAGTCTGGAGAAATCGTTTTATTCCAAAAGGCCCGTGCTCGGGAGATGGTACTTTGAGAATTTTGGGGGTGGGGCTTACAGCTCGGAACATTTCATTTAATCATCACCACTAACCACTGTGGTGGAGCAGCAAGTTGTATTTGCACAAAAAAAAAAAAAAAATGTAGATAATGCCACCATATTCTCATGCGTCAGAAGACTAGTCTGCCTAATCTTTGCAGAACTTGTAGTTACTATAGTTAGTTACATAAATATGGTGGAAATAGACAATAGGCTTCCAAATCCTTTAAGTGTTTTAAAAATAAATGGCTGGGAATACAAAAGTCCTGAGTGCTTTGGTTGGGAAAAAAGAAAGCCGGACGATTAAAAATGTCCCTGTCAGTCTCAAATGTCCACACGTGTGCACAGCAACATACAGGATATGATGTGAAATGATAGCAATCGGCGAGCAACATGCAGCCTCGCGTACATTTGTTTGCCACCGTTTCGCTGTCGTCACTTAAAGAGTCTGCCTGTGAAGTTCTGTCATCTTTTAAAAACATCGCTCTCATTGTCTAATGTGAAAGGGCTGATGAAATGACACGGATCCTGAAAAAAAACATCAAACGTATGAATTTAGAAGTGCAATCACGATGAGTCTGCGAGCAGTTCGGCAGGTTTGAGATTAGATCTGAAAACCCATAATCTGGTCCAAACATCAGCGTCGACCAAGGCAGCAGATGAGACGTCTCGATTGTTAGGAAGGGTGAGTTGCAGATAAACTAGCCCAAAACTCCCATCGTGTGACTCCGGCTTTAGGCTAGTCTCTGCAGTTCCGGTCAGCTCTATAAAGGATTTTTAGGCCATTGATTGTGTTTCCCGCCTGCAAGCTCTGTTCACACGAAATCTTATTTGTAGAATTCAAGAAAGATGTTTGATTTTCTCCAGGTTCTTTAAAAAAAGAAAGAAAAAAAAGTCCTCCCACCCTCGCTCCCAAATTCTGTGTTTTCTGTTTTTCCTAATTCTGCTCTCATGAAAGAACCGTGCATGATTTGTCATCAGACAGAATGTCTAATCATGTATTGGACGGATAAACAACTCAATGAAAATATTAAAAACCTAAATATTTTTTTCATCAAAGACAGTGCTTCAAATCATGAAACATACCGCCCTTTAGTCAAAAAAAAAAGTCTAAGTTTCACTGGATGGCTGCTGATGTGCAATGCCGAGTTTCACTGATGGCGACATAACTGCATCACAAAAGAGCAAATGAAGCCACAAGGACATGATTATTGAATAGAACATTTTTTTTGTGTGTGTGTTAGGGATGATAAAGAGGAGCAGAGATCCTGATGGGTGTAAGTGGAGGAGGAGCTGAGCCCCACCCTCTGCCAAACTCAAGGACAGAGGCAGCGGTTCATGCTGCAGCAGTGCCCGCAAATGACACCGAAACATGGCCGACACCCGCGGCACAGTTTACTGGTCGCTGGGCTGAGGTGCTGACAATAAAGACTTGCATGGGTAACAGATTTGTATTCAGTGGATTCACAGTTTAACGAATGCCATGCCGGACAAAGTGCAATATCTTTAAATTCATTCTAATTACCTGGATTTTATTGGTCCCAAAAACAAAGCTCTGAAAGAAACATTGTTTTCACATTTGTTTGAGCGAGTTGGAGAAGGTAAATTGAGCTTTTTTCCCCATTTAAACACAAGTTACCGTCTGTTGCTTATGTGTGCCATCAACTGGGGCTGGGCCATCATACGATCTGAGTTCTGGGTCGCGATAAACTTTTGATCGATCTCAATTGTCAGCACGGGACATTTTTAAATCGATATCATATGGCAAAAGTAAGCACATCAACAGCATATCAGAGTCTGCCGGCTACCGTATCCTATGCAGGCAGGATACACCCACTTCTCATTGTAGCCATGGCTACGGGAGGTAAACAGAGAGAAGCTGGAAAGAGGAGGAAAAAAATGAGTGAAAGTTAAGTCGAGGATGGCGAAAATTATGCAGGACGTGAAAGAGACATCATGATATCATCCGGAACCGGAGATACTGCTGAAAAAAGGTTTTTAAAAAAACGGGGTCAATTGGGTGAAAGTTGTCTGGATGCCCTGAAAGTGACGAGGAGCAGATGAAGCCCGTCTGCAAAATATGCCGGCGGTCGGGAAACACCACGAGCCTCTTCAATCACCTGAGACGGCACCTTGTGTTCTTAAACTTTTATTGTGAAGTTACAATGAGTCTCTTGTTCCTTCAAGCTCCAATCAGGATGCTCCCTGGACTGCCAGAATCAGCAAAAACTAAATATTGTAATAAAAACAGAGATCAATCAATGTGAAAAAATATGGCGTGACAAGACTTTTTGCCATATCGCCCAGCCCAACTATCAATTATACGTCTGAGAAAAAAAACAACAACTGATTTGTGTCAAATTCTGAATCCACAGTCAAGCCATTTGAAAAAGCTGGAATTTAGAATAACCAGTTGACCATTATGGGCTTCAAAGGCATTACATCATTGTAATTAGGGATGTATTTATTTAAGGAGCTGAGATCCGGTGATATTTTGCTGGTTTCACATAAAAGGGGGCCTGAACTGTCCAATTATCAAAATATTTGCTAAAAACACTCTTTCTAAACTGTGCCCCTTACCCTGTTATCCTGCATTTAAAATACCGTTTCCTCGTTTCAAATGGTCAAAAAATAAATTCGTAAACAAAATAACGAGGTGTCCAATACAGTATGCCCAGTAGACAAGCAGCACTATAGATCTATGCCGCCAGCTAGCTCCTGCGGCCAGCTAGCTCCTGCTGCAGCTGCGGAAGGTGAAGGGTTGGGATTTCCTCAGCATTTTTGTGCCATGTTGGCACTTCACAAATAAAGCCACAGCTGTGGCTCACAGGCATTACTTTCTAGACTCTTAATGGGGCACTTCAGCGAGCGCCTGCCTCTTTTATGTGGACTTGGGCAGAATTTCCCCCCACATGCCGTGACAGGTGGGCAACAGGGATGCATTAACTTTTCAACGGTCAGTGCGGGGACCGGCAGCTACTTAACCACGCCGCGAGCGATCCCAAACTTGTTTGCTGCCGGTTGCAGCGCTAAATGATTGCAATGACATACGCTAGCAACAATTCAGTGTTTTCCCAGACAGTGTGGAGCAGCGTCAATACAAGCAGTTTCCAGTCACTGCTAATTCCAACTTAAACCCGTTCTTCCGTTTTGTGTCTGAGGTAAGCAATTAGCAACTGGCCATAATTTTGTTGACAAGAGGCAGGCTGCACCCTGGACGATGGGCAGCATCACTGGCCATCATGATTCAATTTATGGACCCAAATGCACAGCAATTCTCTCGGTAAGATACAGGATCGACTGCACTGCAATTGAGTTTCGCCCTTGCCGTTCCACGAGCACCGCGTTATTGGAGTAGCTAACTAATTTAGAATATGGAGCTTTGTCTTGAGTGAGTCACATCATTATTGCGACGCGACAAAGGAAACCATCAGTCAACCATTCAATTAACACACATTCAGTTTACGAGAAATTTAGACTCCCCGGGCTCACCTCAACTGCAGTCAACTAGACATTTGTTTGAAATTCTATTACATTCATCACTGCATGAATTGTGCCAAAAAAAAAAAAAAAAAAAAAAAAAACATTCACTGAGAGTGACCTTGCCATTTGATCTTCTAATCAGTTAATCTTTTGAGTCCAAATGGATATTTGTGCCAAATTTCCCCCCCGAGCTCTCCTGGGATAGAAGTGATGTGACAGTGACCTTGACCTCCGATCCCTGACTGCCACAATCATATTATTCCATCCTTGATTCTGAGTTAGCATTTCTGCCAAACATAGACCTTTGGCTTTTTTGGATGCAATATGTCATTTGTCTATTATTTTTACCTGTAGGTATTTGTGTGAAAATTTCATGTGGCGTATGAGATTGACTGTTGCTGCTCCACGTTTTGTGGAGCCACAGTGAACTTGCCCAAAGTCTAATCCATTCATCCTTGAGCCCAAGTTGACATTTGTGCTAAATCGGGAGACTTTTCCTCAGTTTTCCTGAGATATTGCGTTCATGAGAACGGGACGGATGTACGGACAACCTGAGAAGAATGCCTCTGGCCACAAAGCAATAAAAAATGAATAACAGTTTAGTCAGATTTATTAAAACTACTTTTGTGTAATTAATTTGACATTGATACAGACAGAACGATACAACATCTACTAAAAAAAACTCCATTATACACAGTTATGACTTTTTTTTATTCATTGATGACTTCATGGTTTGTTTACAATGTCATTTTTATTCAGTAATTTAGGCAATAAATTGCCATAATTTTGGTCTTTACAATCGTGCTAACTTCATACTTCACAGTTGCTTGTTTGTGAATGAGCGTTGCCCAAAGTAACATTAAAAATTCATTATAATGAATGATTAATATGCTGATGAGAGTCTGTGACTGATGATCACTGATAAAAGTGACATCCTTGGGGAGTGAAGCGTGACACTTTAGAAAAGGGCCAAAATCAATCAATCAATCAAGGCTACTGGATAAAAAGCTAAAACAGTGTTGAGAATAACAATAAGGAGAAAAAGTAAAGGTCAGAGGTGAAACACCCTCAAATGTGCAGCAATAAATCACACCAATATGACCTTTACAATACAGGGTTGATGAGTGAATAAAACACTGCCTTCATAGAAACCACACCGTGACAGATATAGTTTGAGCAGCAGTAGATGTTAAGTGTGCTAAACTCCACTTCAAAAGAGGAAACAGAGCAGAATTTGGTTCTAACTAATCGTTAAATCAAAGGTGATTGCAAGTGTAATGATAACAGAAAATCAACACCATCTCTGTTGATATAAGTTTCCTATAAGCCCCGCTATCACTGTGCATTCTCTTTGAATCGGGGCTTTTCATGCTTATCATGGTTTTTTCACGGAAAAACAAGGTTCAGTTCGCAGCACAAAGGAGGGTTGTGACCCCATGCAACTAAAACCAGGAAGAGACTAGCTCCTCCTCCCTGCTAGTTATCGTTAGCTATTTCCAGTTACAAAATGCAGGATGGTGGAACAGCTCAAGTGTCCGGCGAAAGAAAAAGAATCCCATTGAATGGAGAAAAAGAGAAGAGAGAGAGAGTGTATAAAAGCAAATACCTCCACAAGCTGTATCAAATTTGCTGATGAAATGTCCACTTCTGGCCCAACGTGCACTGTTAACGTTATGTTAATTAATTCAACCATACTCAATCCTTGCACTAATACAGTTTATCATCACACCGGACAAAAAGGAACCCAATTGTGCACATATTAATCAGACATGATGTTATGGCAAAATGTCACCTTAGCCACAAATTTCATCAGTTTCCATTCAACCACGAGTCAACACTGAGTTCAGAAGACGCACTGAAGACATAAATACATGTTAAGCTGCAACTGTGACACACTCAGAACTGATCTTCATAGTAGTACGTAAAAGGGCATGTTAAAAATATTCAATTTGCACCGGTTTGGAATACTACACTTGTGTCAACAAAATCGCCACAACTTACTATGCCGTAAAAAAAGTCCACCGAGGCAGCTCTGGCGGTAAATTATCCGATAATAGCAAAAACAGCTGGTTTTTCATGGACGGGGGGAAACAGATCACAGCAGTCTGCTGATACTGACAACTCAGATGTGCCGTCGAGTCCAAAATAAGACGTCACAGTCTGCAGATTGTCTGCGTATGTCCAAGTTTCAATAATCACCATAAACAAGAGAGCACACCTCCCTTGTAGACATGACAATTTTCAAGCACCGCATGACACTCTTCCAGCTCAGACTTCATTTAGAAAATCAGTGATTTTACAAAAGCGGTGTCGGACAGTCTGCCCGTTCATTACCGGCTGAGGCTCCAGTCTGTCCAGAGGGTCCAGCAAAAAAAGGCCTCCAGCTGCGGTCGTATGATCACATTGGGGAGAAGGAGAGAAAAAAAAAAGGATAGATGGCACAGAGATTCACTACTTGCACACACTGAGATCAGGGTTTCTGATTCAAATGAAGATTCCTGCTGGTGCTTCTTGCTTTGGATGGTGGCCAGGCTGCCAGCATTAATTTCCTCACGAAGCCCTGAGCAAAACACCGACATCTTTTGAGACACTGCCACCTTTATACCACCTGGGAATGCCAGGAGGAGGAGGAGGAGAGCTATCGGTTTCCTCTTCAGATGTTCAAATATAAACAGTGGGACATCTCAAAAACCTGAGCTAATCAAAAAAAAAAAAACGGTGTTTGAAATGTAAGGGCGGCTTGCAATTGTGTCATTTGTGGTTCTTCAGTAACTGCAGCACATAATACAAAAACTGTTGACAGTAAAAGAGGTTTTAACTCATGCATTTATTAATTGTTTTCCGTCAAGAAACACAATCCCTGTGCAGTTTAGTAATCCTATAAATATACCTGCATTTGCTGAAACCTGTGTCTCCAATTCAATGCGGAGGCTATTAATCGATGATTCTATTTAGAGCCGGTGCCCTGTGGTGTCTCAGAGGAAGAAAGTGAAACCTCAACCTGAGCTGCTTAATGGAGGGACATTTTTCACAATCCTTCCACAGCAAAGTACTTCATTCTTTGACGGCGCTCATAAGGAGAGACAAAATTACTTCTATTCAACATAAATGTGACATGCCTGTAGACACACCTCCTCCAAAACTGTCACTCATTTTCTCTTTTTCATTTGAATAGTTGCCACGCAACAGCCCCACAATGCAACAACCTTCTGCTTTGTGGATTTTTTTATCATCACTCATGAGAGCAAAAATTGTCCTGGAAACTAACAGAATCAATCTTCTGTGCTGTGAAAGTGGCCTTCTGCCAAAGGGACTCTGGCTGGTAGTACTTGGAATTTTAAGTCTCTTCCAGCTATTCTCACAATCATGTGCATAACAAGAAATGAGACGGAGGGAACCCTGGAAGCTACAGCCATGAGACAGAGGCCTGTGTCAGAACAGTCACACTCTTATTCACACACACACACACACACACACACACACGAGCACACGCGCAACACGCACACCGGCATGTGCGCACAAGCACTCACATGCACACAATCTTGTTTGGCTTTTATTTGCTCCATTAGAAAAAGCTTTTTCTCCCATTGAGGAGGGGCAGCAATCATTGCAAACCACAGGCAGTCTGAAGGCATCCATTTAAATGACTCTGCTAGCTGAAAGCAAGTCCACTGTTGTCAAGGCAGCGAGATGGCCATTAAATCACCTGGTTCCATTAAAGAATCAATTACTGCGTTGCTCTCCGTGATCATGCAGTTATTATACCTGAAAAATTGTTCTGGACAACCCGGGCAGATAAACAAGGACAATGGACTTCACACACGTTATGCTTTCAGCCACACACTGCCGGGCCTGGTACGTTTTCCTGCGGAGCATTAATGCTGTCTGGTCAGTCTGGTCAGTCTGCCGTGTCAGCGGGCGATGGTGCGCCGTTACCTTTGCTTGAGGTTGAGGTGGGCAGCCACTGGCCAGCCGCTGCAGCTGCTCTGAAGTATGGCTGCAGGAGAGAAGATCTGAGCAGCAAGCCGTGCGGCCCAGTCTCTTCATCAGGGAAGAGATGATGCTGCAACCACAGCCACACATCGACTTGCTCATTAGCAGCCTTGTTGTTCTAGGGGTTAGAAGATGTGTGAAAAGAGACGGGCTGCGAGCCACAGCCACTTCCGCCTCAAGATCCCTCTTGTTGCTCTTACATCTGTTGCTTTATCTGCAATAAATTCCACATGGTGCTGATCCACAGGTACTCCGTGACTGAGATCGGGTTGTTTTCATCTGCAGTCCACGTATCACAGATGGTGACAATTCACCTTAATCCACAATAAAGGGCACTTGTGTTTGGAAGTACAGTTTCCCGGTCCATTTCCCTTGTGATTGCTTCCTGGTTACTCCACTCACGCTGCTGCACTCCCGCCTCTGAACAGACAAACGCCTCCTGCTAAAGATCCTCTCTTTTTGCCAAACTCACTACCATCCACAAAATATCTTTGTCTGATGTTGCAAATAATAGACAGGATGCAATGTCTACCACTACTCCCTTCTGCCTCCCACGGTTTCCATCTGTTTCTTTCCACTCCCTCCACTGCCTTCGGCTGCTGTGCAATGAGGATGCTATCCCCGTCAAAGCTGCTGCCACCACTGTACACACACACACACCCCCACCCCCCACCACCACCACTGCCGCCAGCTCCAGCAGTAGACCACTCAGACCGAGCTACTCCAACTTGCCGATAAAAAGTGCTTCCCTCATATGAC